>WAAG01036972.1:0-161072 GCA_013390105.1 Tichodroma muraria | reverse complement strand
TTTTCCCCCCTCCCTTTCCCTTCTCCTCCACAGCGAGCTGCCTCACTCCCCTCAGAACCTCGTGGCCACCCTGAACTCCTCCTACGGCCGCAGCGTGGTGCTCTCCTGGGTGCGCCCCTTCGACGGCAACAGCCCCGTGCTCTACTACGTGGTGGAGCTCTCTGAGAACAGTAAGTCAAACGCTTCTCAGCCTCGTGGTGTTCTTAATTCTCCCTTCAGACTCACCTCTCCCCCAAGCCGCTGACAAAATGCTGCTGCAGTTTGCTAAACGAGAGCCAGCCTGCACAGAGGGGTTTTACGCTCGGGTGTTTGCGCTCTCAAAGAGTGGAATGGCAAAGAGGGCTGAGATGGAGGGATTATTTTACAGGAAGGACTTGGTTCCACCTCTAGTGTTGTCAGCCAGACTTGAGGCACAACAGCTTATTCCTCAGTGAAACAGCACTAGTCAGTTTGTTCCTTCCTGTGGCTTTTTCTCCAGTTTCATGGACTTCTTGGTGCATTCAGAGCTCCAATTTCACCTAAGACCTGCAGAGAGGGTGATAATTCAAGGAACTGATGGTCTGTCAAAGGAGCAAACTTGGATGTCAAGAGGAGCTGCTGTCTTACCTTTCTGTGGGCTCATATATTTTCTCTGCTTTCTCTAGATTATCATTTTACACCCTTCCTTTAGGTAGATGGTTGAGGATGCTTGAGTGCAATCTAAATATCTGACTTCCTGGGTTACAAACCTGGGCATTGGGAACTGCCACTTCCCAGTTTTATCATGCTGTACACCAGGTCCTCCGTGGCTCTCAGTCTGCAAGGTTATTCAGGGACATTGCTAATGCCTCTTTAGGAGTTGATGGAAAGATGAGGTTATATGGAAATCGGTCACCTTGGCAATACTTTCTAATCTCTATCACCCTAGGAGCTAGAAATCCAAGCTGAACAATTGATTCTTGATGAAAAAATTAAGAGCATCACTTTTTGTGACATGTGGAAATTAGTCACTGCATAACTGAATGTGAAGCAGTTCTGATTTCTGATTATCTGGAGAGCAGCAGTTTGTTTTGCCACACGAAGAGCTTGAGGGGAAACTTGAGCTGCAGATCACATACAAGCCTTTTGCTTTGCAGGCTGGACTGCATAACTTCTCAGCTGTGGAGGTCCCAGAACTGATGATCTTGACAACTGTTAAGCAAAGTGCAGGTTTCTAATCCTAACAGAAATCCAAAGTCATGCCCAGGACTGCTGTCCTTAAAACAGTTCTTTTCAAGTAAAGACTCCTGATCTTTTTATAACAAATGAGTAAGAAAATCCACGATCCTGCACTCATACTCCTTCTCTACCTTTTTATCACCACCTTCCTTTTTATTTTCACTCTTCTCTCCCTCCCTCCCTCCCATAACTACAGGCCAGTAACTGCCTGTTTTTCTTCTTTTCCTTCCCTGGTCTTTTGGCCAAGGATGTTACCCTTCTGCTCCTCGTTTCCCAGTGGCTTTGATGACAAGTTAGTGAAGTCCCAGTCTGGGAACGTGATGCAAAGGTCCTAGAGCTGTATTTCCACAGAGACAGCACAGAGGTGGCAGAACATGTGCACTTGGGTCCTGCAGTGGGCTGCGTCGACTGGGACAAGTCCCTAAAAGAAGAGGCAGCTCATTCAGTGCCAGGACAATCATGGAATTGTTTCAGTTGGAAGGGACCTTACAGATCATCTCGTTCCATCATCCTTCTTGTGTCATGTAGGAGTTTGGAAGGTCTTCAAGTCCTTTCTACCAAGGATGCTATGCAGTTGTATAGGAATGGGGTAGATGTGCCATCATTTTAGAATTAATTCACTGAAATTTGTCGAAGGCTCAGCCAAAATCAACAGTAGTTCTTTGGAAAGCATGCACACAGTCCCTAAGAACACCACAGGGTCCTGTGAACCACTGCTCACTCCATGATAGACCAAATAATTTTGGCTGATGTCATTGCAATCTGCCACTGAGAGGGTCCCGTTGTCCCAAAGCACAGGTCAGCGTCCTGCCACAGCTCAAAGCTGCAAAAGCCAAACACGGGCCAGGTTTGTTGTGAACTGGGCATCTTAACTCCCAAATGTATCCCAGGTGTTGCCATTTTTGGCAAGAATTTGCCAAATTTTTGACTTTATTTACTTTGCTTTTATGTGCAACATGTAAATGATTGCCCACAGAAGTAGAGTAGGGAAGAATCTGAGCCCTTGGATATTCCACTGTTGCTGTCCTCTCCTGTTCCATATATACAGAATGGTACAGCAGTGTCATTTGGTTTGGAACACCGGCTGTCATGTCTGCACACTGTTACTGGCTTGCTTTGGTTTCTATTTTCCTGAAGAGTTTGTTTTTCAAGGTTATTTTGATCTCAGCGGTGTGTGGTTAATATTTAGCTTCTCCAGACCTCCTGCTCCTCTGGAAATCATCGCCTTCCCTTTGTTCCCAGCCATCCCAAGCACTGTTTGTGCACGAAGCTGGCATTTGATGTTGTGTAGGTATAACTTGGTCTGGTATGACTCTGCAGAAACTCTCTTTGCTTTTCAAAGACAGTTTCTGTTTGGGTTTTGTGCTGCAGAAGGAGTGACTGTCGGGGGAGACAGGGAACACCCTCCACGAGCTCTGTCACAGTCACAGCAGGGCAATGTGCCTCCCATCCCAATCCCCCTTCACTTTCGAACGTGAAGGAGGGACACCAGAATTATGTTTCATTTTCCAGTAAGGAAAGTGTGCAGATTTTGTTCTTAGTTCTGTGGAATTTGAATGTTTGGAGTTTGAGGTGCTGAAATGGAGCCTTGTTTTGTTGCCTTTTTTTAAGCTGTTTTGTTTTGGATAACTCTCTCACGGCTTTAGGATCCATGGTAAGTTTTGAAGCACGTACCATAAATGAATACACAACAGTGTCTATTGCAGAGAAATAGCTGAAGAGGATTCAAAATAAAGAGTATAAATTTCAGGGGTTTAATTACCAGCTGCATTAGAGGGAGGCGTGTCACTCCACCTGGCATGGATTAGAACTCCTTTTCATTAATATCAATTCAGTAAAGAGATACAAAACCCTTATTTTAATTAGAGGGGGAAAAAAAACAGTGGCAGATCGTGCACATAAATTGCTGGGAATATGAACGACTCTAGCCACCTAATTTTTAAAATTAATGTGTTTGGCACAATGCAATGATTCTCAAAATGCAAGTATTCACAGTAGACTGTGTCTGTGGGTGACTTGAGACATATGGCCTTAAACATTTGGGGGCAAATTTATAATCTAATTTGAAAAACACTGTTCCAAGGAAACAGAGTCATTAAGTATTCCTGCCCACACAGAGCCAAGAATGTGAACCTTGATTTGAAATAGGATTTTCAAATAAATAGTACCATGCATTGCTGTCATTTGCACTAATATAATTTTGGATGTTTCATGACCTGTTTAGCCCCATTGCGATTTACCTCGGAATTCCAATGAAGTGTCTTCATGGAGTTAGAAGGGGATATGCTTATTTTATTCCAAAGAGGTTTAGACTGAAGGAATTAATAAAAAAAATATTCTGAATAGTCTTTTAACTGAAGAAATGAATTAAGACTTACAGAATTCTGCTGAGGACAATTAAGATAAAAGCCCATTTTTGTTTTATTGTATTCTGGGATATCTGCGCTGTGTGAGGTAATGATACAACTCAGATTCATCACATTGTGCCAATGAGGAGATGATAAAAGCTCCTGTGGAAAGCATCTACCTGCTTAACTAAAACCTATGAATTGTCATCCTGAATTTGGTAGGAATATTCAATTGGCAAATATTGAACTCATTGATAAATCTTTGCAAAAATCAAAGTAAAACTGCAATGTCATTATGATTGTGACTCAGATCTAGATATGATAATTTTAAAAGATTCTTTTTTTCAGGCAGACCTTGTATAGGTCTTGCCAAACAAAGGGTGAACCATTTAGCTTTCATTTGGATTTTTTGCAATGTCATATTGCTACAAAGGTTTGAAAGATGAAATCAGTGAATTGCAGCAGTACAGCAAATTCCTATGCTGCCATCTATGCAAAACCCCCCAGAGAAGGAAAGAGATGGAAATGTGTTCCAAACCTGCAAAAATCAGCTTTCTGCAGTAGTAATATTTCTGCAGCAGATCGGTAATATCAAATTAGGAATGATTTTTGGAGAAATTACAATCAATGCATGAACTGTAGGGTAGACAGGAAAATACAGAAGAAATGCCTCTTGGCATGTAGCCAGAGTTATTGAACTCTGATCACAAGCACATCCAAAAATTCATGACAGAAAAAAAATAAATATGTAATTTCTAAAACCCCAAAATGACGTTGTAAACCAGAGAACCAGCCTGTGAGATTCTTCATTTCCAATAAATTAACTTGGAGAGGCAATCAGAGTTAATTCAGAGTGCCCAATATTTGTAAGATGACAGCTCAACATGGAACTTGTTCAGACAGGGGCAATTACAGGGGAAGAGCAACAGAGCCCAGAGTATGTTCTGGGCAGCTTAAGTAAAATGAAAGATTAGCAGAGCCTGTTCAGTCTAACAGAGGCTTTTTTAATGGTTTGACCTGGCAAGTCTTTTGTCACCATGGAGCTTCTCCAGGCTTCCTGGGACAGGTGAGTGACAGCCATCCCTGGAGGACAGGAGTGGCTGTGTTGAAAATTTTATGGCATGTTTCCCTTGTCAGAATTACTCTTCTCCACAGAGAAAAGAGCTTCTGCACAATCCTGGGGTTGATTGTGTGTATCTAAAGAGGGAGATCTGGGGTTTGTTGAGTGTTTTGTTTATTGATTGTCAAAAAAGAGACTTGACATTTAAATTTTAAAGATCCTCTGCACACTCAGTGTATCCAGTGCTCCAGGAGTGAGCAAATGCTCCCCAAACCGCCCTCCTCTCTGAATCAGAGTGCCCAGGAGATGAATAGGCTTCGTTTATATTAGTTTCCAGTTTAATCTCTCTTCCTGCCAGATCTTTTATCTTCCACCAGGAGAGGAAAAAGAATTAATAAAGTATTCTACAGATGCAGCATATAAACAGAGCAAAGCCCCAAGGTGCTGAGGAGATTAATAGGGCCTGTTGTTGAATCAAACTGCTCACTACATTGAGCTGCTTGGGTTAAGCACTCTCAGGTGGTGTTTACACTGGCAGTAAACAAATGAAATGCTCTAGGAAACGGACCACTGCCCAAGTAGCTCATACAAGGGTATTTCACTCCCCTCTTTGGTGTCTGCTCTTCCGTTTTCCTCAGGAAGTTCCTTCAGGCAATGCACTGGGTCAGCCATATCTTAACTCCAGCCTTCCTTCATTTGTTGCTGTGCACTCTGGCCGTGACAAGGCCGTTTGGGAAGTCTCAAGGGAAGCCTGTGAAAATTCAGAAGGAACTAGGGTGCAAAAAACTCCTAAGCAGTGCTTTTCTAGATGGCACAGGTGTGCTTCCTCTAAGGGCTCTCTAAAAGAAATCCAATGTTCAGCTAAGATAAATTGGCGTCAAGATCTTGCAGCCAAAGTGGCTGTTGGTAAATCAACAACTGGCAAGGACAGACCTTGACTGCTGTGCAAATGTCCCTCTCCAGCATTCCCAGTATTCTGCTGTGTCAGTTTTCCTGTTAAAAAAGACTTAGTTCTGGCAAGGCCCTTACTGGAATAAATACATTTGGAGTAATTTGAAGATGCAGTGTTTATAGCCCAACTGGCATCACACCCTAGAGGACTTAAACTTGCTAAGGAATCTGCCAGAAAAGCACAAAATGACTGGCTTCTGTCTTGGTGTGAAGTTTAACAGCCTTCCACGTTTGGGACATCTCATCTTCATTTGCAGGCAGACGTTGTGGTGACCTGCCAGGAGCCACGATGCACTTCTGACGAGCAACATGCACAGATAACATCGCCAAAATCTACAGCGAGCTCCTCAGCAGTTTCCAGAAGTGTTAGTAATTTTGAGCAGGGACCATGAAAACAGCTGGTATTATTTAAAAACTGAACAAATCTTCAAACTGGCTGATTCTGTTGCTGTACTGTTGCAACACAGACCAAATGTCACCTCTCCCTGACTATTTCAGTCATGACTTCAGGGAGAGTATGTGACACCAGGCTACGGGGAGAAGAAGTCAGAATATTTAATTTTCAACATGTTTCATTTCTGACCTCTTTGAAAACTTGTAAATGTAATTTGGGCATCAGAGGAGCTCGGTATGGCAAGAATGTGAACTGACAGTGAGGGGTTTAGAGTGCTGCCAGGGCTCTTTCTACCAGGGAACCTTCCTAGGACAATTAGATTCCATGCCGAATACTATCACTAGGGAAAAAAAAAAAAAAGATTGCAGACACGTAGAATCAGCAGCAGAAGCTTTCTCAGGTCTTGCAGCAAAGGGCTGATTTGGCAGAGAGAGTCACGCTTCTACACCTGCTTGCAAGCTGGGTAGGAAGATATTCCAAACTGACTCTGAATTTCATTAGAATCCTTCCACCGGAGCCACTCATGGGTGTGGTGGTGTGATGGCCTGCCAAACAGATGGGTTGTGAAATACACAGCCCATCTGTCTTTATCATGCTTGTTTCCTCTTTTATTAAAATGTTAATGAATATAGTTTTTATTTATTATGCCATGACATGTGCAGCATCACTTTCCAGTAGACAAATGTGCAATCTGCATAACCGTGTGGGCTGACAGGAAGGTTTCTTCTGCTGAAAAGAAACTTCTTCCCAAAGTTCCTCTGAGGGAAGCAAGCACAAAGAGCTCTGAGCAGTCAGAGGCTTTTTTTCACTTCCGCAGGGCTTTTGACAGGCGCTTTCATCTTTTTTTCTTTTTTTCCCCGTGCTAATTTTTCCGACAGATTCTCCCTGGAAGGTTCACCTGTCAAACCTTGACCCGAAGATGACCGGTGTCACTGTGAGCGGCCTCACTCCGGCCAGGACCTACCAGTTCAGGGTGTGTGCAGTCAACCAGGTGGGAAAGGGCCGGTACAGCGCTGAGACCAGCAGGTAATGACAGTCAGTACCTGTGTGCTAAAGGGACAGCGACCTCGGGAGGGAAAAATTGCTGCTTGTGAATGAAGGAATAAAATAATCTTTTGCGCAATGATTGGGACATGGGGAAGTTGCCATTTCCCAGGCCTCTGGAGAGTGCTCTGCAACTGGCAGGAGTTTTGGGGATGATGGCATTTGGGGGATGCAGGAGATCAGCACATCATGGGAGAGGTGTCCTCATATTCCAGAGTTTCAGTTGAGCAGAATCTTGGAAATGATATTTTGCTCCTGTGCTAAGCCCCAGCAGTTAGCCCGGGCAGGAGCACAGCTCTCACCCTGTCATGGCAATGTCACTTCTGGAAATTACCCAGATGTGACAGAGAAGGATGGCTTCATCATATTTGGTTTCAAATGCATCCCCCTTCTTCTGTGAACCAAAGCTTGCTGCAAGCTTGAATTGCAGAACAGCTGAACTCTAAATGGCTTTTTCAAAATGTAGGAGTTTGATATGAAAAATATTGAAAAAGCTGAAAGAAACAATTTGGAAGGAGTCACAGACACTGGACCTGAGCTCTTACTCATTCAGGCTTGTAATCTTTTTAAAGAGTTGTAGCAGCCTGGGTGATTCCAAGAGAATAGGGTTACCTCAGCTGTCTGTCTTGTTGCTTGCTTAACTGATTTCCTATTATGTTGATTTGTTGTAACTATTTCATGCATGTCTCCAGCAGTTTGATCAGCTTTATATTTCTTTCTAGTCATCAGACTGTGATAAAAGAAAGTGGTTCACTTGGAGTGGATACAGGAAATAGACTGTTATTTGAGATTTTTTTCAACACCCATGTCCATCACGTTCTTTTGTACTTAGGTTGATGCTACCTGAAGAGCCCCCCAGTGCCCCCCCTAAAAACATCGTGGCCAGTGGGAGAACCAATCAGTCCATCATGGTCCAGTGGCAGCCTCCTCCTGAGAGTGAGCACAATGGGGTTCTTCATGGCTACATCCTAAGGTAAGTCCTTTCTTAACCTGGATAGGTCCAGGTGTGCACAAGGGAGTTCAAATGGTGTGACTTAAGAGTGTTACAAAAGCTATCTCTAAATTAATTAAAGATATTAGTTATTGTTTGCAAACGCTCAGGCTGCCCTGGTTCTTTAAATATGAGAAAACAGCAGCTCTTCAAGGGGTCACAAGGGTGCAGCCACTTAAATTCTGGCCTGTCTGTCCTGGAGAGTCTGGGGGCTCCATCAGCTGCTGCAAAGGACCAGCTCCCTGTGGAGACTCACAACATCCTATTATTCCATTTTCAAAGGGAAGTGAAGCACCAAGTAATTCCAGTGTTCACATGGGAGGCTGGTACAGTGCAGCCTATGCAGATGTATATTTGCTTATTACAAGCTCAGCTCCCTGCTTGAAAGGTTAATTAAATTTATCAAAGACACAACAGGGCTCCTGCCTATGGAGGAGCAGCGAAAGAATCAATAAACTTCAGTTTTGTGCCAAAGAAAATGGAGAGAGGGAATGACAGGTCAGATGCTTCGTAGCAGACCTTGGTTTGGTTTTGACAATCAGCCAGTTGAGTAAGATCCTTTCAGCCCTGTCTGTATTTATTAATGAGATACACATTCAGGCAGGTAACTGGGAGTCCTGCACATATGCAGTCTGGCTACTTACATGGGATTCATTGTGTTGGAAAGGGTGTTGCCACACTTGAGAGACTTTGCAGAGCATTTCCCTTAGGTGATTTTTTGGGACTCAGTATTCACTCCTACCCAATTCCACTACAGATTACTGCTCATTTGGCATCCTCCATACCCTGCAGTACTAGCAGCCAGCTAGGGCCACACCTCTAGTGAGGGAGGCATTATCTAAATTAGAGTTTTGGTGGGAAACTCCCAGCCCCTGACATGTTTCTAGGTGATGGTTACAGCCTCCTGTGGGCAGGCTGCTGACATTTTCGATATAGCGTCCTCCAGAACTGTAGAAGATAACTAAATGCTGCAGTTTAAATGCCAACATCCTGTTCCTGTGCTGCTACTTTTGCTGGCATGGATGGGAAGGCTTTTGCCATGTTAAGAGTGTTGGTGGGCTCCCAGAATAGCCCTGGGAAGTTCCCTCTGTCTGCAGGCAGAGTTGAGTCTGTTCATCTCCCTGTCACCTACACAGAGCCCCATGGCAGAAGTGAGCCCCTTTGCAAGTGCTGTTGGTGCAGGGGTTTAGGGCTGGGCTCAGTTTAAAATGTTTTGTCAGCCATCAGGGGGGAAAGGTGCTTTAACTTCTGCCTGAAGATAGACCCTTGTCCTGAGTCTTGGGCTCTTGGTTTGAGGGGAAGAATTGCACTGGGTGCAAACGTGCAATTCTTCCCTTCAAACTGGTCTCCTCAGTGGTAGGAATAGTTCCTTAGGTTCTGAAGAATTAGTTCCTTAGGTTAGAAATATTCCTTAGGTAGGAATAGTTCCAGGGAGTCTTTCCCAGTCTCAGCACTAAGTCCTTTAAAAAGCAATCCCATAGGCTCCTACTTCTGGCAGTCTGTACTATTTTCTCCATATAGCATTTCCAATACTGTTGAACTTTGGTACTTTCTACAGTATTTATCTGCATAATTGATCCCTGACCTTGCTGTGACATCTCTTTCCATTTAAATAGTGCTCATATTCATTATGCTCAGTCTGTGAACATTTTTGGTATCTTCCTGCTTTGTCTTGACAGCAGAGCAGAGAAACCATTTATTCAACAGGCATTTACAATTATCACATAAAAGCACAACTGTCCCAGGTAATAAACCAGGCTGTTTTTCCAAATTGAATTGTGTGGTCACAGCAATATGCACTGAAGAACAATATTCCTGCACTGACTTCTGCAGAATCAGGGTATAGCAGATTGAAAAGCACCAGCCATCCCAGAGACCCAAAGCTCAAGACATGCAAGATGCTAAATTGATGGAACACCTGATCTTTAAAAGTGAAGGTGCACTGCACAAGTCATGTGGAGTATCCATCAAAGTCCATGGTGAGAAAAATCATGAAGACATGACATTTCTGAACTGGCCTTCTTCCTCTGCCCTTTTTCTCACTGCCAGTATTGCATTTAGGGGTCTGCCATGCCAACAGCATAACAGATTAAATCACAGGAGCACTTACACCTTGTCAGCTGGGCAGGAGACAGAGCATTGCTGCACTAAGAACTGACTTGCCAGGGAGCACACAGGAGGTGCTGCACAGGAGGTGAGAGAGAGAAAGGGGGAGCAAGACATTCAGCAAACTCAGCTGAGGGCTGGTATTTCTTTATTTCCATCTATATTTCATAAGTGGAATCACACCAGTGTAGCATTACAAGTATTAAGTGAGCTAAAGGATGGCCAGGCGAGCAGCAGAAAATAGAGGTGTCTGTGATTAAGAACTGATCTCTTTATAGGAAGATTTTATAACAAAAATCTCTGGCTGAAGCACATGAAGTTGTATAGTCATAAACATTGCACCTATTTTACCTAGATGAATTTAAAATGTCTCAGTAAGATGTCAATGAAATTGTTCTGTGTCAATAAACTTTTGGTGATTCAATGAAGCAAAGGATGGGTAAGAGTGTATAATAGTTGTGTGCTGAATAAAAATGCAAATGTTTCCATATTTTTCCTTTTTCATGTAGTAGTAATGCCTTGTGTCTCTTATTTGGCCCCTGATTTTCTGATTTTTTGTGAACTAGCATATTGTGAGCATCCACTGTACCGCTTTCCTAAAGGAAGGAAAACAAACAGTATTATTCACATTCACAGATTTGCAAGGTTTGTTTGTTTTCTATAATTTAGTTCTCCGTAGTTTGTTGGCCTGAAGAGACACATCAAAGGGACTCTGTTCTGGAATACAGTTTTTACATGGGAAAATATATTTGGTGTTTCAGCTTCTCATGTCTCAGCAGAAAGATTTTCAGGATATTTATCACCCACCTGTGTTTGACACAGCCCTTCTCCTGGAATCCCAGTGCTTACCCAGCCCTTCAGTCTCTACTGGATTCAATCCTTATTTTAATTATTCTGTGAAATAAGTTCTGGTGGGTTCTCAGCCCCTGGCTGAGATTCCAGGAGGTCAGAGCCCTCTGAGCTCTTCCTTTTCAGATTTCAGAAGTGAAGGAAAAAAAAACCACTTCTCCGGCCGATTTACAGCAGCACTCTGATAAAAATCACATCTGGGCTATTTTTTGTACTAAATCACAGCTTTTACTAGACAAGCCACGTTTAAAAAGCTGTAATTTTTCTGCAACCATAAAACAGGATAAAATACCCGTTTTGTTTAGCCCTGAGCCTATAATCTCAGTGAGATCAGATTTTAAATACTATAGCAGTCTAACATGATACGGTCTTATCAGGAATTGCTATGTTCCTCCTGATTATTTTTCCTTATTCGTGGTAAAATTCTGCTGTAAAACTTTGCATATTGCCTCTTCCCAAAGGAAGCTGTTTTGCCAGTCAGGATATTTTCTCTAATTGATACCATCTAATTAACCAGCTAATTCTTCTCCCCATATGGCAGGTATCGCCTGGCCGGCCTCCCGGGAGAGTACCAGTATAAGAACATCACCAGTGCAGAAATCAACTACTGCTTGGTGAAAGACCTGATCATTTGGACCCAGTATGAAATCCAGGTGGCATCTTACAACGGAGCTGGGCTGGGAGCCTTCAGCAGGCCCGTGACAGAGTACACACTGCAGGGAGGTGAGCAAATCCCACCAGCATCTCCTTTATCTTCCATCCCACAGCTTCCTTAGGGGATGTGCTGCCTGGCAGTGCCGCCTTAGAACCTGGGAAAGGAATGGTCGCTGCAGTCAAATTTGATAGACAGCTTGGAGCAGGAGGCACCTGCAAGTTTCAAAAGCCTGAGCAAAGCTGAGGCTCTGCTCTATCTCTGTTGTCGAAAAAGCTGGGAGTGAAGTCAAAAATTATCTGTTTTGTTGACCCTCATGATGGCGTGTTGCCACACTTGCAGGTCAGAGTCAGCTGAAGCAGAAGTAATAAATAGAAATGCTGATGAGAGCTGGGGTCCTGGGCAGTGGATTTATGGGACCTGGGACAGGCAGGGGCTGAGGTTACCCTGCCAGAAGAGTTAGAGAAAATATGGCAGGGAATTGGTTTTATCATGGTCAAGGCATGCAAGATGCTGCATATGCAATGTAGGGAGACAGAGTGAACCAGCTGCATTAGTTCTGATAATCACAGAATACCTTGTTTTAGAAATATGGAATAAATTGTAAGGAAGGTGTAGGGAGAGAAATACAACCCGTGGAGAAAGGGTTCTGAAGCATTTCAGGAGTGGTGCAGATACTTGCAAAGGGGAAGATAAAATGCTCTTTAAAGCCCTGATTTTTATGCTACAGCTCCTCCACACTTTTCTAAGTGCTTTAAGAAGAGTATAAATTACACCAACAAAAGGATATGTAATTACTTTTTACAACCAGTGTAAGGCATGTTTACACCTCTAGATTGGTATAAAAATCTGTAGCATAATTAAGTGCCAGGTCCTTAAGGCTTCCATATATTCCCATAATTGCAGGGTTGTGCTGGATGCTGAGCACTGGACAGTACATGGGCTCTACTTCGTTGGTCATAAAACAATTACACTGTTTTAAAAACTTGCAGATTTACAGTGCATCAGTTAATTTTCAATCAGTGAAGATGATGTGGTTGTTTGTTAATTGTTCCTAGGAGTACATTATAACATGATTAGATACAGTTTGAGGTGTGGGGAGATCTTTAAGAAAGATTATTCATATGCAACACTAATTAACCACAACAACTAGAGAAAGAACTATCTATATTTTGTCTTAGGGCATAAAGTCTCATCGTTTAGAGGAGCCTAGGCACACCCAACCACATTCTAGAAGTATTTATCGCAGAGCTTGAAATGTTTTTCTTGAAGTCTTCTCCTTGCAGCCAGGATTAATGTTTTCTATCCCACTAAAGACCCAAGCTCTGCAGAGAATTGGTTTGCCCACAGAATCTGAATCCCTTTTGTGATTATGCTTGTAATTCATTACCTTGTTTATTTGCACATTTTAAGCTATCATAGCACCTTAGCCTTCCATCTATTAAGGCCCAGGTTTGGACTTCACACTCTTTTTTCTTAAACCCTGTAATTGACTCTAATTTCCCTTGATATTATGTGCAGTTATTATCATCCTTTATTGATTGGCTGTCTGTTGTCATTTATAAGGGTATAAATCCTCTGTTATAAATTAGGTGTAGTCAGTCCTGCATTCATGTTAATCAGCAAGAGTGTTTAGACTGCAGGCCAACCTGCAATGGCCTCTTTGGCTTCATGTAATTCCTCAATGCTGGGTAGACATAGAAGAAAAACTGGATATTTCTGATTTATTTCATATTGGTATTTGCTAACAGCTGTTAATAATTACTTCATGGGTGCTGCCACCTCCTAATGAACCTTGCTGGGTTCACCAAAGGCAAATGTCCTGTTTTAAAAAGAGTTTGAAGCCTTTTTACATTTAGAGCTGAAGAGGGAGACTTTTCAAATACAATTTGAAACTGGATTAATACCCAGTCTCCATATGTAATGTGCTACTGTCCAAATCTCTGCTCCCGTATGTTTATTGTCGTGGAGAAAAGACAGGAAATTCTAGTGACTGTTTCTTGCTCCAGAACGTTTTTCCTAAACCAAACCAGCAAGAGTAAGAAAAAGCCATGTGTAAAACTGCCTTGTAAATCATATTCTGATTTTAACATGAGCAGAGATAAATGTCAAAGACACGCGCTCCCGTCCATCCCCCTCTCCTACTACCACACCACCGCTGCCTCTGCTCTGACATGCATTAAATGATGTGAGCTGTGCTGGCAAGAACCTGTCTGTCTGCAGATGAAAAACACCTCATACTAATCAAGTGTGCTGTGCAGCCAGACCCTGGGAGGAAATGAACCCCGGGAGCAGATCAGCCCATTGGCAGGAGCACATCAGCATATTGGCACCTTTGTCATAGGGGGTATTGACTGGCCATATAAGCTGTGGATTTATACCAGGAGCTAGTCTATTAATCCCTTATTAGTCTTCTGGCATTGCTTTAGCCACTGAAAACTAATCAGCTGCTCCAAGCTCCTCGAAAATCACCAACTTCCAGAATGCAGCCAAGCTCACGGGGTGCTGAGGGATCTGAACTTGGGGAAACTGGTGCATAATGTCAGCGAGATAAAATGTCAGAAAGACTTACTGGCAGAGCACTGAACATCCCAGCACGAGGGTCAGACAGGTTGACTCTCTCTAAAATCTTGAAAGTCTTTTCAGAGTGATATTCAGCCTAATCCTTTGATGCTCTGTATATATAGGTCTTTCTTCATCAGAGCTCCTCCAGCTGTTCCTTGCTTTGATGTTACTTTTCACAGGGATTTGTGCCAGCCCTCTGCATAGGGCAGTTTTACTTATTTAAGCAGTGTCCTGCAGGACTTCTCATTGCCATATGAAAACCTGAAGTTTCTCAGTACCTTTTCATGTAAGGATAGCTTTGTGAAGGTATAAACATCTTCCTGTGGTAACAGTATTGTCTCTCCTCTGTACTGTTGGGCATGTTTGTCTTTTTCTGCAGGTTGATGTGATAAAGCAGCAGCTTCCACCCCTCACTTTGGGTCTGTCCCTTTTATCTCACCACTGTGAATATCTCTGAACTTCTCTCTCTCTTTGAAAAACTCCCACCATGCCTTAGATTTACAAGTAGAGACATTGCTTCCATTAGCCTCTCCATTGACATTGCCCACTTCTGTTTCTGCTTTCAGTGCCATGTCTTTCCTTTGATGCATGTCTCAAAAGCTAGTCTTATGTCCCAAAGCTCACAGATCTCAACATGTACTTGAATGTTGTTCTGTTTTCCCTTCTTTGCTGTGCGTGGACACCTTGCCAGGCCAAGAAGGTCTGAGCAAAAGCCTTCCTGGATAAAAGTCACCAGACTAGTGAGTCTTGATGGTGTGGACGGGATAAAAGCAAGGGGAGTCTGTTCAGCCAGGTCTAAAGCAGCTTCTTCCTCAGGCACTAAGAGATGAATCAGAGAAATGTAGATGACTGAGGTAGAAGAGCCAGAGGAAACCCAGTTAACTGAAAACTTCCTGCTTTATGTAGGAAATAATCTTGAAAAAGGAATCCCTGACTGCGGAGTGTCCTTGCAACCACTCACTTTATCTCAGTGAAAAGATATTTTCTTTAGTTTTCCCTTGGGCTTTCTTGGCAAAAATATCTTAAAGACCCTTAATCTTTAAGATCCTTAACTTTTCCCCCCAAAGGAAGTGAACAAGGATCTAAGTGATCCTTGTCCACTTCCTTTGGGGGACCTCCCAATAGCCCTGGAGCACCCATGGCTGTTTTGGGCCCAGCTGCTCCTGTACAGAAGCAGGCTGTAGTGGCTGGAGTTTTATCTTGCTTAGATGTCATTTGCCATCTACTGCTTTTATTTAATTTTTAAGTGATTTCACAGGGTGGTGAAATTAGCAGTTGTCTCAGAGAGGCCCCCAGCTCTTAATAAAAAAATAAAATCTGTCTGTGTGAGAGACATGCAGGAAAGGAAGGAGGCGTTTCCTGGCCACAAAAAGCCCGACTCATCAGTTAGTGTCAAACCTCACACTGCTGAATTTCACAACTCAGACTTTCAGATGTGTGGAGTTAGAGACCACTTTTCCTGCACTCCACTGCTGTTCAGAGCACAGCCCAGAATGCCAGCAGGGAGCAGAGGGAGGAGGCTTCCCAGGAGGAATTCCAGGCCTCCACGTCCCCACTACTCCCATGGGATGTGCAGCTCAGCGCCTCAAGCTGGCGCATTAAAGGAACAACCAAATCCTCACCTAGAGGAAAACCTGCAGTTCCACGAGCCTGCCTGAGACAGGCAAGCTGCCACCTCGAAGGTCAGGAGCTCCAGAGGAGCCTTTTTTCCAAGCCTGTGTTGAAGATCTATATTTAGGAGCAGGAGTCTGGCGGTCAGAAACTCCATGGGATTTACATGCTCTCTGCATGTGGCCAGAGACAGAATAATCCCATGTACACATGCTTAACCTCAGTGCCTTGTCTCCGCTCAATTATCTTGTCAGTGAAACCCTTTTAATGGTTTTTATCTAGAGTGCTTCCATGACCTTTTCTACTTGGAATGCTGTGCATTAACCCGCAGTCCCGGGGGCTGAGCTCTCCGTAGATTTCCAACCACATGAACTTTATCAGGAGGAAAGTAGCAGTTGGTTGTGTCTGACCAATTTGATCTGCAGCTCTGAGATGACTCCCAGATGGATTTCCAGTGTGAGATGGCTTTGGAATACTTGCAGACATGATGAAGTACAGGTTTAAAAGCTGGGAGTGTAAATGCTTGGGGATTACTCTTGAAACACCTGTTTGACATTGGCAGCTTCTGTACAGCTTGACAACAAATTTGTAGGAAGAGGACAGATATCTACCACTAAGTTAGAAAATCCTTTGTGCACACAGCCACAGCTTCAGGAAGTTACTCTTCATGATCTTGGAAAAGTAGTTGAGTTGTTGAAGTGACCAGAAGGTCAGTTCTGATTTAGCTTCCCTCAAACTTCTTTTTCTTTTTTCTGCATTTTTTTAAAATGCAGAACTGCTCAGATACCCAAGGAAGTCTTTAATATCAGGACATAAAAGGAGAATTTTATACTGGCACTTCGAAGTAAATTTGAGATTATAATGCCAATATTTTACTGATTAAAAATATAAAAATGTATTACATTATGCCTTCTGCAGTATAATTAAGCTTATGCATATCAGATGGACCACATTCTTTCCATCTTTTAAAAGCATTAATTGAGATGCAGATGTTGATTTTCCAATAAAGATATCCAAGGAGGAATTGTGATATAAATCATGATTTCCAACATTCTGAAGGTTTTATGTTTTCTGTTCATAATTTTTTCCATTTTTCATATTACAGCAGGTATTTTCTCTGCTATGACCATATATTCTTGTTTCAGAAAATTATCTCCTAATGAACAAAAAATATTTCTTTTTCAAAAGAAATAACTAATGCATTTGGTTATCCACATTCCTCAAAACTGTAGTAAACCTATCCTCAAGTGTTTGGCTGAGCTTTTTTGAGGACTGTAAGGACCACAAATGAAAACTTGGAGCTTGGTGATGCTCAGCTGATTTAACCTTCCTGACAGGAGGAGATTAATCTATCAGTGATATCCTGGTGAGTTTCTGATAGCGAACTAACATGAAGACCTGTAACACAATTTTGTTCTGCAGTAACAAATCTCTGGCAGTTACAATATCTGAATATGCAAATATGCAGGAAAGTAAGAATTTTGACTTTTAAAAAATTTTATACATGTTAACCATTAATTATACGAGGTTTTGAACACAACAACAGATTCCAATATATCTTGTGGCTCTCATAATAAAGAGTTTCATCAAGAACATGACTAAGAAAAAATGTATTTAGTGGGGGACTGTAGCCAAAGCAACTCATTATGACTGTAGAGTGACTTTAATATTTATGACAGTATCTCAGGATGATTTGGTGAATCTCTTAACTACAAAAACTTTATGATGTCTACAGGTCATTCAGATAATAGTATAACCTTCCAAAAGCACACAGGGAATTATGATACATGGCAGGAAGTAGGGTCCAGATTATAATGAAAATTTAGAGTACTATCAGATAAACTCTGCTTCCAGAACTCAATAATTATGCATAGTTCATAAATTGTGACATCAAGTTTAAAATTAGGGCAAGAAAGTTCTGACTAATGTACAGCTACTGAGGTTAAAAAAAACTGTGCAGAGCAAAGTTGTGGAGCCCTGGCAGAATCTTCAGGGACTTTTAGTGACAGAGGACATGGGAGTGGCTGTTCTTGTCATTTCAAACCTGACATCCTTGAGGATTTCTCCATTTTTCTGTGTTGATATTTCTGGGCTGTGCACATCTCTGATAAGTGTGCACTGTCCTGTCTTACTGTAGTGTCTACAGTAGTTATATGTCTCTTCCAAGCAAATAATAACTTCTGGTGGAAAAAGGGGCAATTTTACATTTTTGAACATATTTTCTTCATTTCTTCCCCACACAAAGACTCATTTTCCAAAAAGTAGTTTGGAACTTTGAAAGTTTCTGCCCTGTTTTTGAAAAGTGTGGAGGAAACCACCATTTCTCAGTAGGAATCGTGGATACTTTTTAGAAGCACAGATCACTGGGCTTCAGTAGAAACTTTCCCTTGGAAGCAGAAGGAACAAAGCCTTCCAGGCTTCAAAACCACTTGTGGATGGTTCCTCTTCCGTAGAATACAAATGCACATGACTGTCAATAGTGATATTTTTTAAGCATTATTAAGCTTATTTTACAGGATTTAAAGTGGCTTAGTCGATTTTTTTGTACTCAGCAGTTTTCTTCTTAAAATTACTATAAGCTTGATAATTTCAAAAAAATAGGCCTGCCTATTAATATTCTTTCCTCTGAGAACTATAGAAATGTCATCTTAAAGCAGTAAGTTGAAGAAATTGCTTGGAATTAGACATTCTATTAAATGGTGAAATATTTAAGTGCTGGGTTTGGTTGTTTGAAGGCAGCATGCCTTTATGTTCCATGCTTTCTTTTATATTGAGAAAACATCTGTCTAATTAAATTCTTGGCATAAAATGTTTATGCAACTTTTAGTAGATTAGAGGATGTATTGGCTCAGGATATATATAATCAATTCAATATACATGAACGCATATCATATCAAGATAAAATGAGAACAACTCCCAATTCACAAGAAAAATCTTTACTGCATGTGGTATGACTGGTCCTAATTCTTTAAGCAGCAGTAAATAATAAACAGATGCTGTTGCCAGATTATAATTCACAATTAGAACCATAAGTACAAACTCCGTGTTTTCTTGTCTGATCTGGGGAATTGAGCAGCATTAAAGGACTCAAGAAATTTCTCTCAGAAACTCTTCATTCTCTGTGCACTCATGGATGACTGAAAGATCTGTGCTCACCTATCCTTACGTGGCTTCTGCCTCAAGACTTTCTGAGAAACTCCTCTGCAGGATAATAAGCTGCAGAAACCATTTCTTCTCCTCCCCTGGAAGGAATCTCCAATACAGGATGAGAAATTAACCCAATTACCCAGCTTTCCAAATCGCTGCTGTTTCATGGGAAGTGCATCCCTCTCTCAAGGTTGTTATTACTCTGTGACTTGCGAGTGACACTCGGTGGGTTGTGTGCTCATTTTTCTCTTTTTTTCCCCTCGTTCCCTCTCTGCTGTTTTGTTTTGTTCCCTCTCTGCTGCCCGGGAGCAGTGCCCACAGCTCCACCTCAGAACGTGCAGGTCGAAGCCGTGAATTCCACAACCATCCAGTTCCTCTGGAGCCCTCCGCCCCAGCAGTTCATCAACGGCATTAACCAAGGATACAAGGCGAGTACTCACTTAAGATAATGTCTGCCTAAACAGCCCTGGTGTAAACCAGGATTTCAGCCTTATGGTCTCTGAATCTCCAAAGCGACTCTGTGCTTTCAGGAGTATCTTACACGGGTAAAATAAAGAGAGAAGTGAGCAGATGTTGCTCCTAA
This sequence comes from Tichodroma muraria, assembly GCA_013390105.1. Taxonomy (NCBI): domain Eukaryota; kingdom Metazoa; phylum Chordata; class Aves; order Passeriformes; family Sittidae; genus Tichodroma; species Tichodroma muraria. The sequence goes on along the minus strand of WAAG01036972.1, from coordinate 141,574 downwards.
CAGGGCTTGGAGCAGCCTGGGATAGTGGAAGCTGTCCCTGCCCATTGCAAAGGTATGGAACTGGATGAGCTTCAATATCCCTTCCAACCCAAACCATACTATGATTCTAATATTTGCAATTTATGTAAGTTCTGAAAAGGGAATGTGTCATAGCCCAGAAGTCCTTATACTTTTGTCATTTTCCTGGAGAGCTTCCAAAGCCAGAAAGCAATTCCATGTCAGTTTGGAAAGTCACCTCAGGAGACGTGTCATTGTGGCACTGAAAACCAGCCTTGAGGTTTCTGTTTATGCTAATGCAGAATCACCATTCATTTCACTGGGAACCAAGGCATCACACTAAATATTTGCCTTGACTTTCCCACTGTGATGATCTGGAAGATGTGAGAACACAGAATTTGTTAATCAGGCAATATCTGTTAAGAGTCCACAGAGCAGAGAGTGCTTAACAGAGCCTCTGACCAGTGGAGTGTTTGCTGAGGAACTGGGCAGGGTGGTTTGTTCTCACTTAATAGAACCTCCATCAGTGACTCAGCAGTCAGGGTGTAATAAATGAAGGGTTTAAACACTTCCATAGAGAGAACAATGAGAAATCTTGCAGGGATCTCAGAGCAGGAAAAGGGAAGACAGGTGTGGTTTATAAGCAGAGAGGAGCAAGGTTGATTTGAGTGTTGGGTGAAGGGACATGGAGTGATTTGAGGAAGATGTTATAGTTCAGAAGACAAGTTGTGAATTAAGGGATTGTACATGGATTTGAGATGTTTCAGAAGGCTTGATAGGAATGTCTCAGAGTGACAGAGATATGCATGGGAATTTTGGTATTTCTTCCCAATCCATTGTATTTCTCATGGAGACCAGCAGTGGTTTGAGAATCTCACTGCTGAAGAAGTAAATAAATACACTGAGATGTGTGTGTCTGCTTCTGGCAGGGATAGAATCGGCTCTCAAGGCTCAGTCAGTGACTGGCAGGGCTGCACCACAACACCCTGAAACTCCAGCAGAGAAATAACACTTGGCTTCTGTTCAGCCTCTGGAGAATAAAAGCACTTTTGGGGTTCAGTGGACTGCAGTGCACTGTAATTTTCTGGTGCAGGTCCAAGCACAGTGAGCCCACGTTTGCAAAAGTCTTATTTCAGATTTCCGTTCTCTGTTGTGTTCAGAGTTTCAGTCTAAAGATCCTTCATCTCATTGCACAGCTACCTCTAATTTATGTTTCCATTTCTTCGGCAATGCTATAAAAGAAGTAAAATTGTCATTTGTATCTTTCAGTGGCCAATGAAAACTTCCAAAATTATCAAAATTTGTGTTTCTTTGGATTTCTTTGATTGCAGTAGATTGCCACAGCTTTACCATCCTGTTTCTCCCGGGGGTTGGAATTGTAGTACAAAAACTGTGAGATCATTTCTGTCACCTATTTCTACAGAGTAGCTTTGTGTATGATTTATAAATTTCTAGTAGTCAAACCCAGGCTTTTGCCTTTCTTAAGGATTAAACACATTTCTTTTCTTTAACTGACAAAATTGTACCACCTGCATTTTCTACGCACGTTTCCTCACGAACATGCAATGAAATGCACTCAAGAGTTCAGTCCTCCAAAGTTATAAATGCCAATTGTAATCCACAGAGGTGATTTAGAAAAGAAAATAAAACTTACTATCCTCTTCAGCCATTATACAGTTTTATCTTTTCTTTGAAATTTATTTGCATTTCAATGACTTGTAAAGTGCACCTTCTCAAATATGAAATATTCCTAACAAAATTACTCCTAATAGTCCCCTAACTATGCTTTCTGGTTATCAGAGACTGTAGACACTGGCTAAATGTGTCAAATATGGCTTATTAATTTCAGGTATCTATTCATGTTTATGAGCCTGAAATCAATACAAGTAGCATGATTTACACAGATACTGAGTCAGGCCTGGAATTTTAACATTCTCCTGTAAGACACATGATAAGGTTTCTTGGACAAAATAAAAATTTCATAAACGCTTTCAAGTTTTAGACCCCTAAGCCTTTAAGGCAATTTCAAAAATTGTTCCAGAATTTCAAAGTCATTTGCCAAAAATGAATTTTTTAAGTCCTCATTTAGGTACCTACACATGAGGTATTGCACTCTCAGAGATATTGATCGCCCAGAACATCCACTGAGATGAATGAAACCTGGAAGACTGAGCTCCTCTGACAAGCACCCTATTTTAAATGCATGAAAATGTCTTCAGGAGTCTAACTTTTGGGACTCAGGTGTTGAAAATTGTAGTAATCATCTTTACAACCATTTCCTATTCTTTCTGTAGTTCTAGAACCGCTTGAATCATTCACAGTGTGGATGTCCCCAGTCCACTGAGCTTGTGATGCTCCCAGCCTGTGAGGCAGGGCTGCTCACTGGGGTGCTAGGGGAGCTCTGGCAGGGGAGGAGGGTGTGTGAGAGGCTCTCTCTCCCTCTGATCCCAATAACCTCCCCAGACTGTGGGATCTTTAAAGAAAATATGATAAAGCATTTATGACAGAGTAGCACTGAAAGTACTTTAGTACTTTTCTTCCTTTCAGCTTGCTTCCTTCAGCAGCAGAGACTGGCCAGGCTGGTGAGACAAAAGGCTCATGTCATCTGAATAATGATTTGCCCTAATTTTGGAACTGCTCAGTAGCAGCCATGGAGAATTTCAATGCTGGTGTATCCCCATCAGCAGTGAGTGTTACAGACATCTCTCCAGTGTCACAGTGCTGCATCCATCTGTTCAGCATCAGAGCTGACAGTAGTTTAACAGCATCTCTTGATTCTTTGCAATCAGATTAAGATGGTTTTGGCAGCCAAACCCACTTTGATTCCAAATAGACACAACTTCTAATGAGAGCTCATCCATGTTTAAATTTCCCAGCTCCTGGCGTGGCCAGCGGATGCTCCAGAGAGTGTGACCGTGGTCACCATCGCTCCGGATTTCCACGGGGTTCACAGTGGCTGCATCACCAACCTGAAGAAATTCACCACCTACTACACCTCAGTGCTGTGCTTTACCACCCCAGGGGATGGCCCTCGGAGCCCTCCCCAGCTCCTGCGCACCCTGGAAGACAGTGAGTACCCAAACTCTTAAATCTCTCAGCTTAAAATCTGACCTCAGGCTCAGAGCCACTCTGCAATCTCTTTTCACATGACCTCGTCAGATGAAGACCTCAGCCAGTTTTCCATGGGTGTTCTTTCAGCCTGTGGCAATTACTTGATTTTTTGTTTCATTATGGACTAAACCTGGATGAATTTTTTTATATTGATGATTAGCTAAGAGCTTCGTAGTCTGGTTCGGCCAACACGCAGTGTTTTATGTCTGTGAATCCTCATGCTCTTAAATCCATGTTCAGGCACCCAAATAAATATGAATTGATCTTCTTAGGAACTGAGCTCTGGAACTTCCTGTGGAGGTCAATGATTAATTTACGATTGTTTCCTGCTGTTACTCAATAAATTGAAAATGTCTGTATCTGTATTATATTGCAAGTGTTTGTGTGAAAGAACGAAGATCACAGCAAGGCTGTATCTTGCATCCTGAAAAACTGGAGGCAGGATGAAATAAAATGAACTGGATGGTTTAGCATATAAATTATTTCCTGCATCGGAAAAAGGTTTGGTCTCTGTGGGCCCTTGAAGTCGTTTTCTCAAGACATATTTGGGCCTAACAAGTGCAGTGTGTGTCTGATGCAGATAAATTGCAGTGGCCTTCACAGCTGACTGTGTCCACAGTGATCCTGGCTCTGGCCAGTGCTTCAGGAGCATCATAAACACTGCTGCACATTTGCAGGTTTAAACCAGAATAAAAAGTGTCTAATTCATCCATTAAGATATTGTTTTTAGAAATACTACTCTGCCTTAATAGGGATCTCTTGGGTTAGTCAGTGTTCCCGTAAAGAGGAATCCAATAGTCATTAACATTCACAGGAGTGAGGCTCAAAGTGCTAATCCAATTTTTCACGAGATACTTTTGAAGGAACCTGGAGAGAATTACTTTCCCATGGATTTTTCCTGGTGTGGTTACTCTCCTCAATGTACTAGAACAGGTTGCCAGAGGTAGGAATTTAAGGACCAGAAATGTGTGTGAGTCACTGATCTGAACTCCAACTTGTGTGTCTGGGATGAAAGCAAAAGGTTTGGTGGAAAGAAAAATGTGCATTAGGTTCCTCTGTGCATTATCAGCTCTTTTGCCCATTTTCCTAGAGAAAAAAAAGCTTTAACCAGTGCTGATTTGTAAGTGAGTTTATCTGTCCCTCTCAGCATGGAAGAACCCCGTGGTTGATCACAGTAAGTGCAGAAGAGTGAGAAACCAAAGATACAGAACTCCTTGGGTTTCACAGAAAGTAATCAGCTGGGAAGAGGAAACAGACTGTTAATATTTCTGCTGAGGGAAAGGCTGAAGAAATGTACCCTGCTTTCCACAAAGTGGGATCAGGGGCAGAGTCATTGCCCTGTCTCATTGAGGCTATCTCAGGGAAATGTTGGGATCACGTGCTGTTTTAAACACAAGAGAATTCTATCGGGAAACATAAATCAAGAGAGACCCAGACTTGTATTTTCTAGATAATCTGAGACATTTCTGGGTGTGTCCAGCTACGTGCTACCAGCCTCAGCAGGAGAGATGAGCAGGATTGATTTATTTATTTATTAGTCCTGTAGAATTGCTTCCCTGGGTTTTCACAGTGGTGGAGAAGTTCCGTGCAGGATGGTGTAATGCATCTTGGCGGAGAACTTCTTGAAGCTGAGTTGCTTCAGGATTTATGTGGTGGAAAAAATATTTGAAAAGCCTGTCATTCATGTTCGCAGGTGATCATTTTCTTTCTGGAGAACAGTGTTAGGCAATCTTTTAGGAAAACAGGGATCTGTTTGCCGACAAGCTGCAGGTGAAATAAAACCTGCCATCCAGTCAGAAGCCTTGTGTCCTGGCCTGGAGTCACCCGCACCTGTGTTTCCTGATGACTTTAAAATTGGGCTGCAACTGCAGGGGCTGATTGGAGCAAAGCTTTGTGAGTGTGTGGTTTCCATGTCTGCAGCTCCATGGTCCCAAGCATGACAATTCTATGCTCTTGCTGGGCGTTCCTGGGATCACTGTGGGCTCAGCAGTTCTTCTGTGGTGCTTTGACAACTGGGTACTGCAGAGTGGATTTGGAGATTTTCCTCTCTGAGACTGCAGAATTGCAAATGGGGTTGTAGCTGACCTACTGGCGGGTTTGGGCTTTTTTTTGTCATAGCTGGAGGGGAATGAGAGGCTGTACTAAATTGAAGAGGAAACAAAACATGAAATTGCAGACAAGAAATTGCCAACTGATGTCAGTGGAGCTGGAGGATACTCGGGCAGGAATCCAATGACAGAAGCACAGTGAATATAAAGTGAACAAAACCTCCTTTTTCCAGTACATCGATTGAGGACAGAACAGCATTTGGATCAAAAATCAGTCAGGTTGTCTTCCTTGAAGATCAGAATTGAGGGAGGATGGCATATTCTTGACAGTCATTCCATTTTATGCTCTTTCATTGCACACTGGGGAGCTGAAATTTTTAAGAGCTCTTGAGCTACATCATAAAAACCCATTAAAAAGTTTCACACACTTGTATTCATTTTACAGAAGACAGTTGCTATTATGTTGGACATTTTTAGAGTTGTTTTGAGGGAATTCATCCAAGCAGAGGCTCGTGACTCTGTCCTTGCTGTGACCTTGCATAGGGAGAAGGCTCTTTCCAGGTGAGGGGATTGCTGGTGGTGTTACCGCACAAAACGGAGCAGGTGAACACCTCACAGGTATCCTTGAGGGGAAAAAAGCAATGCTGTTGGATCTCCACATATGTGGGATGATGACTGAGTGAAATAACTGACATGATGATAGCCAGAACATTTCTTCCCACCTTGCATTCTCCTCTCACCGAGGTTTCCAGCCTCCCTTAGTCCTGGCTCAGGGACGTGTTTCTCCTTCCCTAACCCTGCCACGTGAATCTGATCCCAGTTACGTGGGGTTCATCTATTAACAGCTTTCCTTTTCTGATTTGCCAGAGCCAGGAGCTGTGGGACACCTGAGTTTCACTGAGATTCTGGACACCTCACTCAAGGTCAGCTGGCAAGAACCTGTAGAGAAAAATGGCATCATCACAGGTATCAGCTGCTATCTCTGCTTTTGTTTATTTTTTTTAGTCAGTGTGGGAGAGGGTGGAATGTGTTGTTGCAGTGAAAAACTGTGTAGTGGAGCACTTAGGGAGAATTTGGGCTATTGCTGATTTTCTGGCCCCTCCTCTGGGTAATTGAGATGTCACCAGGGAGTGTTATACAAAGTACAGCTCCAATTACTGGCAGCTCATGATTGTGGTTACTGGAAAAGCAGTTTGTGTTAGAAATCAGCTCCCCACAGGGTGTCTGGTCTTGTTAAATGCTGCGTGACCTCCACCTGCTTTACTGAATTTTTAGAAATTTGTGAGACCGTGCTTGGCCTTTGCCCCAGGGGTGGGGGGTCCCTACACGGAGTTCACAGCTGCCAAGTCTGGATTGGCATTGCTGAGGTTTGCAATCAGGACCAAACCTCAAATCAGCAGAATCCTTCCTCTGTGATCAAGTGGTCTGGCTGTGGACTCCGTGACAGAATTTGCATGTCATTACTTAATCTGTTATGAACCATCACAAGGGTTCAGAACTCTCCTGTTTCCCTTTGATGAGTCTTCCATTTGACAAGCTGTTTATCTATTTACTGTATGCCAGTGTAGATACAACAGCAGCAACTTCATTATTTTTCATAAAGGAAGGTATAAATACTTGAGGAAACCTCTAGTTCTTATCAACAGAGGCAATATTGTTTTCAGATGGGAAACTATTGCAGCTGCACAGGATGGACATTCCATTTAACAAAGGTTTTCAAGGTTTTGAAGCACAAAAAAGCTACCAGATTTTAAATTACTGGAGTTGGGAAGGGAGAAAATAATTTAAAGTGGATTAAAATATCTTGGGTTTGGAGTGTTAAAATGTTTAATTTTTTTTTAAACAGTGTTACCATTTTTTTTAAAAATGCATCTTAGGACTTAAAAAAAACCAGATTTTCTGACCCTTGACCACTGAAATGTTATATCAGTCTAATTTCCTGAAGCGTTTTAACTTTGACAGGTGTAATTATTTTGATTGGGTTTCACCTGTCAGTGTTTTCCTCTGCGTATCTGTGACGTGCACCATTTGTAGCTGCGTGCTCCGAGCTCTTTGTAGAGTCCTCATGCAGATCATCTTCTGCCTCTCCACCAAAGAAACCTGCCTGAAATATGCACTGATTTAAGTGGTTTGAGAATAGAAACTAATGACTCCTGAAAGCAGAGCAGTATTGATTCAGTGGGGATGTCCAAAGCCTTTCAAACCCAAGTGCTTAAATTTAGGAACCTCCATCCAGGGTGATGTAATACTGATCCTTGTTAAGCAGCAGGTAGCAGCTCTGTGCTTGGTGTTGCAGAATTACTTTGCTAAAAACGAGCTGCCCCCTCCCAGAATGGGTTGAAACCTGACAGAGACAAATGATGGACTGCGTTGTGTTTGGGGTAAATTGTTTCAGAAGGAATTAACTGAAGCCGTTCTCTTATTCAAGACAAAACACCAGTGTGAAAATGCCCAGCAGGGTCTATAAGGAAAAAGAAACCTCCTTAATGATGCAAATTGCATTTGGGATAGAAGAACAGAAAAATTGTTCATGCCCTGAGCACCTCAAAGGTTTAGAGAAGGCTGCTTGAAGATCTGAGTGCTCAGGGAGGCAATTATTCATCATTTCTGCTCATTGATGTCTTTACTGGACCTTCTTGTTCCCTGCATGGGTGCTGGGAGGAGGGAAGCACGGAGGGGGTGCCCGGCAGCCAACCTGCTCTGGGAAATTGCCCATTACTCTTGCTGTAAATCTCAGTATCTTCCTCGTTCCCTCAGCAAACACTGATTTATGAGGATCTGGATGTGGACGGACAGTTTGTGATTGGGTGTAGTGCTCTTGTGTAGAGAATTTACTCCACATCAACAGAAAATTATTTCTGAAACTCCTCTGGTCATTAGTTCCTGTTAGGCAGCGTTTTGTGAAGTGCCAAAGCGTGGGGGAAGGATGTGTGGCACCTTCCCTGTCCTCGCTCACACCCAAGCCAGGGGAAATCCTCTGGAAAATCTGGCTGTGCTCCCCACGCGCGTTTCTGGCAGGGATCACATCTGTAACACAGGGAGTGTGTTCTCCCCGGCCACATTGCCCAGAGTTCTATCTGCCACTCAGTGTGGCTTAAGTGCTACTTGGGGGTGCAGTGCTTGTTGTTCCTTTCCCTCAGCACTTCTTTTTTCTCATCTGTTTTTGTTATGCCTGATTGCGTTTGGCTTTGTGTCCGCTTGCTGTGTATGTACAGATTTTCTGTTCTCATCTTTTATATGACTGGAATTTAACTGTACACTGGGGACTGAAATCCCTGACAGTAAATACTGCCTCTGTCTTTTCTTCAATTTACACGGGAACTCAGGATATTTTTCTTGGTGAACTTTTTTTTTTTTTTTTTTTCCCCCGAAAATTAATACATAGGGACTATGTGCTTAATGGGCGGGAAAGCTGGGTCTCATCCTGTGGTCACAAGGGAGAAGAGATAAAATGTCCAAAGAATAATCACCAACATTTGATGTATAACCTCAGCTTATCCAGATGGGAGAGGAGATATCTCAATCACTGCAGATTGCCTGGTGCATGCTGAGTGACACTTTCCGTAAGCAACAAATGGATAGAGGGAGCATTAAAAGTCCCCTGCTTATCTTCCTCTGGTTATTTGTTGTCTGGAACAGGCTGCACTCACAGTTATTGAAAGAAAAGGGTGTTTGTGATGGTATTTCTGTTTGCAACTCCTTCGTGCCTCTTCACTGAGCATCAAACGCAGGGGACAGTCAGCCCGCACCTTTCTGCTCATCCTCTGTTAATTCAGGCAACAGAGTCCTTAAACTTTGTCAAAATCTTCCTACAGGTTACAATCCTGTCTGTGCTACATCAACTCTGGTCTGGCAAATGATTCTTAAGCCTTTTCAGAGAGCATCAAGACACCACAGTGTTTCCAAGACATCTGTAAATTACTGAGTTAATTAATTTCCACTCAGACACTTCTTTAAAACCAGTTCCAGATGAGCATTCAGGAGTTTTTCCCCTTCCCCTCTGCAGTGCAAAGTCAGAGGAGCATTTGTGGTGTAGCTGGAATTGTTGAAGCATCACCTCCCTTCATTACTGCCCCCTCACTTGAAAGGTAATTAGTGACTGTGTGAGCACACTGAGCCCATTTTCATGCAAAATCAGTTAAGATGAATCCCTGTCAGTGATGGCAGCTCAAAAGAGAGGACAGAGAACTTCTCACACCTCTCAGACTCTTGCAGAAATATTTGTCTCACCATGCTTTTGGCTCATGAGATGATGCTTTCTTGCTGGTTAATACCATGAGGGATTTTGCTATGTCAATTCATATATGTTAATCAGCTTATCATGTCTTTTTATTTTTAAAAAATTGGAAAAAAAAAAACCCTTCAAGCCCTCCAACTGGTCTGAATTCCTCATCTTAGATGATGGGAACAGGAACCCAGTAGGGAGTTTCTCTAGCCAGTTTGCCATGTGCATGGTTCACTCAGTGGGATTCCTTTCTGTTAGTCCTTTTCACTCACTTCAATTTCACAGGCATTCAAGAGCTATGTGTATTTTTTTTTTCACCCTCTGAGTCAAATCACAATGAAAGAGGCAATCAAGCAAACTTTTCAGACATGCTCTCCGAGGACTGGCACAGCGAGGTTCACATGGGTTCAAATAAGAATAAAGTGGGACTGGGCAGGAGGAGAACAAGCAGATTTGGAGGTAAAATTGAGCAAATCAGACAGTAGAAAGTTTCAAAAGTTCTTGGAAGGCAAGTGGTTATCAAAGAGATAAAAAGGAGAGCCTGGTTATGATAGAAGAATAATATGGAGGTCAGGGCAGGTGCAGCTTTGGACAATGCATCGGCTCCAAGATGGTTTTGAAAGAAAGGATAATGATTCACCCTGCTGAAGGATTTCTGCAAGGAACAAGCGGTGGGGAGTAGAAGTTTTTCAGTTCCTAGAAGATTCCTACAATGTTCCTGCCTGATTGTTATTGTCAGATTTCTAAGTATTTCTAGACAGGCAGCGCTGAAGGTTACTTCAGCCTGCGAAGGGGAGAAAGCCCTACTAAGCACATAGAGATTTCTAATTAGATATTCCAGTAAAAGTTATATTTTCCAGTGTTTCTTCCTGTTTGCTTCGGAGAGTTCACAGGATGAAAGTTCACCTTTCTGTCAGGTCATTTCCAGGCCATTTCATACCAAGCATAGAAAAAAAAGACAGTTGAGACCTCATGTCCTCCTGACAGGGGCGTAATGCTCTGTGAGGTACCTGCATCAGTTGTTTATTGGAAATAACAATATTTTTAAAATACTTGGGTATTTTAGCCAGTGTTTGCTTCAAGGAGAGCTTTTTTCTGTTCATCAAAGGTGATCACAAGAAGCAGCGTAAGGAACAAGGACCCACCACTGCCCACAGGCACACACAGGAATTCCCTGCCTTGCTGGGGAGCGGTGTCCCCGTGACCTGTGGGTGATGTGTTTTGCAGGGTACCAGATCTCCTGGGAGGTGTATGGCAGGAACGAGTCCCGCCTGGCCCGCACCCTGTCCAACAACACCCTGGAGTACAAGATCACGGGGCTGTCCTCCCTCACCACCTACACCATCGAGGTGGCGGCCGCGACCGCCCGGGGCAGCGGCTCCGTCACCTCCTCCACCATCTCTTCTGGAGTGCCCCCAGGTTGGTCAACCTCGGAAACAAAGCAAAACATGTCCTGGTTGTTCGTGTTTCTGTGTTCCAAAGGTCACGGGTTACTTCAGTTCAGCGGTCATAAAAATTATTTTATTTGTAAAGCACTGGAGTTCTTTGCCGCGTAATTTGGATTTAATTTTTGGAACAGACTGAAATGTTGACGTGAAGACATTTGCAGTTTGAAATTTCCAGGAAGCTGAGGATGTTTAATACAAATACAAAAAAAAAAGGTTGTAGGTATGACAATGGAATGGACGAAGTAATAAAGTGGATACAATACAGAATCTCTTGACATTTACAAAGTGACATCAGAATAAAGCCTGAATCAATTCAAAGTGTTGCTTTGGGGGGAAAAAACAGAGTTTGGGTGATATTAAAAGGGAAAGGATTTTCTATGTGGAAGTAATATAGCTTTTGTCAATTATGAGTGTTTCACTTTTATAGTGAAACTAAAATCTTATTTACAAGAATTGGAGGTTATGGCCTGAAAAAATATTTGGGAGGAGGCAGTTCTGTCCTCCCAAACATTGTCTGAGATACCATTTGGGCACCTGTACATTTACCCTTTTTGTATTTTGTTTTTAAAATTCTACACTCTGACCCATCCAGTGTAAAAAGCAAACTAAACAGCCAATTCATACCTCAAATAAGCAGTTTCAGTAAATATAGAGGTTACAGAAATAGAATTTTCCGAAGTGGAGCAAGTACTGCTCATCACTGAGGGAATCCAATTTTTCTCTTCTCCAGTATAATTTAACTTTTCTTTGTGACCTAAAGTATGTTTGCCCTTCTTTTCCCTAATCATAGGTAATTGTGACAAGCTGCAGACTGGATCAATGCCATGATATCTGATGGCAGGATGCCTGCCAGATAACAGCATTATCCCACTTGGGCAGGGTTAGTTTATCGATCGTGGTTCCCACAAATGTGAAGTAAGAACCAAGAAATACTGGGTATTTGTGCATACCTGAAATATATGCCAAAACCCTGCCCCTTTTTGGCCTGTTGCAGCTGCACACAGTGCAGCATTATCATAAAATTACAGAATGGTTTGGGTTGGAAGGGACCCGAATGATAATTTATTTCCAACCCCCTGCCATGGGCAAGGATACTTTCCACTACATAATTTCTGATTATAATAGTTATTTCCATTTGTAATAAATGCAGGTAACTATTGGGAATTTATTCTAAACATTCTGTATTTAATCTCTTTCCTGGACTTGCTTTTGTCATTAATTCAGATGATATTAAAAATGTAAATTCCACTGTAATCTTGACTGATGGGAGGAAAAAATCTGATTGGGGATTCAGATTTTTCCTCATAGGAGGTCACCCTCTTTATTTGCTATAGGTATTAAAAAAAAAAAAATCTTCTACTTTAATCAGGCTTTAGAAATGCCCTGGAAAACCCAGGTATTATAGGTTATTATTAAATACACTACCCAATACTTTGAGTATTTTCCAGTTGTAGTGTTATGTCCTCTAAGAAGTAAATAAAAATTATTGTCATTTATTTCCGGGGAAACAGAAGTGCATGAACAGAATTAGGTGATTTGGCAGACCTGGAGCTGGGAAGTGCCTTCCCCCAGGACTACCAGGGTTTGTTCATTGGGAAGCTACTCTGAAATAGAGAAGCTATTCTGTAATTCTGTAGATGAGCTCTTTCTTGTCTCATTTGATCTATAAGAATGTGGTACATGCTCAGAGAGCAGAAACAGTAATGCTGTAGGTAAAACTGCCAAAAAGGAAAGAAAGATAACCACAGTTGGGGCAAATAGAGCCCTTTTCCCTGTGTTTTTTTAATGTTGGAAAGTGAATGTCAGCTTGTGTTACTGGCTCCTAGACAAAGAGTGTTTCTACCTCTCATTTACTTTTCTGTTTCTCCAGAACTTCCAGGTGCTCCAACCAACCTGGTGATTTCCAACATTAGTCCTCGCTCTGCCACGCTTCAATTCCGCCCAGGATACGATGGCAAAACCTCCATCTCCAAGTGGATAGTGGAAGGCCAGGTGTGTCCCTGACAAAATTATCTTAATGAAGTTTCTGAGGGTTAAAAAGGGCCTAGCTAATGAATTCCTGTTGGGATTTCAGTTTTTGTTTAACTTTGGACCAGAGCTCTACAAATGGCCTGGAGTAGCTGTCCAGGGGGTTCTGGGAAGGTTGGGATGGGATTCAGGGGAGTTTGAGAGGCTCAGTTCAGAAATGTCTGTGTCAGCCAGAGAGAAAAGGGTCAGATGAACCTGGGATCTCTGTTCAGAAGAACAACAGAAAAATGTGATATATAATATATGTATGTATGTGAGTATGCTTATCCTTTAAATAATTCACATGGGGTTTTGGTTATGTTCAGAATAGCACCAGGAACACCATAAACAGCACACACAGCAGAGCTTTAGTCCATCCATCTATTTTCAAAAGGATTTGAAATTTTTGTTTAGGTTCTGTAAGGTGTCTTTTCAAAAGTTTGGAATGATTATCTCGTAGATTCAGAAGTACAGAAAGAATTGCACTGAACAGTAAAGATACCATTATTCGTGAGATTGAGTGTATTTTTCTATCTTGTAATGGAATATACCAAGGTTTTCTATCCAGGCCTCTAGATATGAATAGGATGAATTCTCTTCTCCATCAGCTTTAAACAATATCCCTCTTTCTGCTGTCATTATGCCTTGGAGGAGTTATATATTCCTCATTTGTTCTTCTGACAGATGAGCTTTGCTTCTTCCTTTCCACCCACAGGTCTTTATAAATACTATAATCTGTTTTTAAGACCAAATGTTGGACTTCTTAAATCACCGTCACCACTTAGACATGTTGATACAATCACTTCACTTGGTAATGAGACTGTTGTGAACAAGTTGGTACACTTTGTGCCATTTATATACACATTATGGCATATTACAGAATTAAACACCAAAATCCAATAATATGGTGGCTTAGCACATTCTGAGGAGCATTTTCCTGCTGGAACACCGCATTGATATTGCTAGGAATTTGTTAATTCAGTGAGTTGCAGAATGCTACTGAAGTGAAGCAAATTTGAATGCTTTAAAACTGCAGTGATAATTACCATGAAGTTCATCTGCATCTTTGATGAGCCTTGGGTACAAACAGTGGTTTGAACAGTCCTTGGTGTGCAGGGACTGTTTCTTGTTCACAAACACTCACCAATGTCTCCTGCATCACTAGAAAAGTCCAGGGGTTTTTGGCTCTGATAGCTCCAGGAATTATTTGTTCCTTTTGGGGAGGGAGCACAGCCAAGTCCTTGTGGAATCTGGGCAGTCCTTTTAACCACAGCAGCCCTACAAGTTCTGCTGCACCACACCTCACTCCTCAGCTTCAGCACAGCAAGAAATGTTGCTCCTAGTGGGTTTCAGGAAAAAATAAAAACTCTTGCTCACCTGAATAATGGAAATCAGTTCAGGTATGCAGTGAAATTGGTGAGTCCTCAAGGATACAGCAAATCCTGTTTCCAGGATGACAGCTGCGTATAATCCTTTGTTCACAGCCCCTTTCTGCCAGCACTCTTCTCAAACTCTTTCTCTCTGAAAGTGAAATTTCACAGCACTTTCAGCCAATCTAAAGCAGTGCTCTCGTTGTCCTGCTCCTGTTCCCTCTCCCCATCCCACTAACCAAGACTTTTCCTCCTCCTGCCTTCTGTGTGCGCTGCCACAGGATCAGACCTGGAGCTGCTGCGAGCTTTGATCCAGCCAAGAACAAATGAATTTCAGACAGATCAACTCTGCACAGGCTGTGTGTGATCAGAACATCATTGTGAGGGAAGGGGGTGTGAACATGGCACTGGGAGCAGAGATAAGGACAGGAATGACAGAAAATCTCCACAGAAAGTGGAGACTTTAAAATCCAAGTCTCCACTTGGATCTAAACTGCCTTGTACCTGCCCACTTTTCAAAGAGCTTTTGTAAAATTGTTTTTTGCTGCCAGCACCACCCCAGTCTCCATTTCTGCCTTTGATGTGGTCTGTTCTCAGCTGGGGTGCAGGCTGATGTTGCAACATCTGTATTTAACATGGACAACCATAATTGCTCCTTAGGACTGTGTTGGATTGAAGGGCTGTGGTTGTACAATACTGAAATGGAGGGAGGGTTTTTGTCCTTCTGGATCTTTCATTCACTGACCCATGTACAGCTTTTAATAGCAGTGTTAAGTGTTTCATGCCTTGGCATTAAATTAAAAGCCACTTAAGGGGTGGTTTTTCACACTCTGATTTTAAAGCTGATGGTATTGCCAAGGGACAGGATGACATCCAGCTATAAAACACTAATCTGTGATTTGGGCACTTCATCTGTGTCCCTCCCCCTCTGTAAGTTGGGCAACACCTTTGCTTTGGACATCCCTGATAATTCTGACTCTTCTCTTTCATTTCTACTGGGAATTTCCCTTTCACTCTCAGTGTCTGAGTCCTTACAGACAAAATTCAGCTGTTTTGTATTCACAAACACAACCAACCTGCCACCGACGTGTTTTTCTTCTTTGTTCCTTTATTTGGCAGAAAGCTTCCTTGGTGAGGGCAGGTCTAGAAAATATTCCAAGTGCTCCAGTTTGGCTGAGAGCCATTTTTGAAGTCTGATACTTCATGAACAATTTGGATGAGAAACACAGCTGGGAATTCCAGCTGACGTGAAATTTTGTGCATTTGGCCTTGGTTTCTGCTTTTTGTGCCTGGGTGTAAATTCATGGGAGCCACTGTGGAACTAATTCTCAATTATGTCAATGAACATGAGAGGAGATCAAGTCTTTAAGAGTTTAGTGTTGGTAGATACTGAAATATGAAGCGTTAAAAATCTCATTTCTGTGTTTCTAGTGAAGGTACATTCTGTACTTTTGAAGGGATTTTTTAAAAATCACTAGATTGTTTGTGTTCTATCCTTTTTATCTGGACTCAAGACTGGAGGAAACTGGATTTCCAAACAGAGAACTGCAAAACGACAACTACAAAAATACTACAAAAACTACAATGCTGTTTAAAAAATACTTCTGGCTTTTTTTTTTTTCTATTACATAGAGTATAATCTAAAGGGAAGAGGCTCAAATGTAATATAAAGGTTCCGCTGACACTTGTTCAGAGGGACCAGCAGTCCCCCTGCCTTGTGGCATTGACACTCACTGGTAACTTGTTCCTCCACAAAGAATTTCAGTAAATCCTTCCAGCCATTCTGTCCTCTCAAATGCAGTTAGAGCATTTATTGCAGACTTTTTTTTTTGGCAATTTTCAGCCAGGAATGACTACAAATCCCTGCTGGTGTTCATGTAGTTTCATGTTTGCGCTCTCTGACAGTTGCAATCCAGTTTCTTGTTTTTCTTGTGTTGGATTTTTCCTGGGTTTTTGTCAGGAAAAATGTGTATAAATTGATCATGGAATGATTTGGGTTGGAAGGGTCCTTGAGGATCACCCCCATTTTCAACCCATCCTGGCTGTGCCTTGGTGGGTGCTCAGTCTGCACCATCAAGCTGATTACAGAATCTGGAATAACTTCTGCCCAGTCAGGTGTGTTTTTCTGGTGATTAACATTATTTGCAGGCAGCACAAGACCTGCAGAATGGCTGAAAGCTGTTTCTGAAGGGGTATAACATTTCCTGGAGCCATGAGTGTATGGGCTATTACAGAGAGTTTTTGCTTAAAGCCTTTCTGCTGTTTTTAGAGAGATTTTTGTATGAATGTCATGGTGAGCAGGAGCAGAGTTTCAAAGTGGTAAAACCTTTAAAGTATTATCTCTGTATTGCCTTCTAAAGCTGTGAGTTGGGAAAGAAGTTGCAACTTTACCCATGAATTTGTGTGGTTTTGTGGGTGAAGTCAGTGACCCAGATAGGATTCATCCATTGCACCAGGTGATTCTCTGGGTGTCGTTTTCACTTTGGAGCTGAAACTCTGGTCTGAAACTCTGACAGTTTTATGCCCTTGACAATCTCTAAATCAAAAATGGCTGAATCGATGTAAGGATTTAGTGAGAAAAAAAATTGCACCCGGGCTGACATCCCCTGAACCGAATTTCTCCCAAAGCGATTTCAAACGTGTGAGTTATGGACCTCTGAAACGAAAACTCTGACACATCTTGAACCATAGTAGGACGCAGGGTACCTCTGTAATGTACAGAAACCTTGTGTTTTCCTTTCCTGCAGTTAGTGCTTTAAAACCGAAGTTTTGGAGGCGTTGCTGTCTTATGCACATTATTTTTTTATAATATGATAATGTCTTACACACATTTTTTAATTTTTGGGCTTTTCTTTTTAGAGTCAGGATTCTGCAGTTTTCAATGCAGCACATCCCATCGGAAAACGTTGAGTCATTTTATAAAATATGTAACGTTTTCCTTTTAAGAAATGGAGAAACTAATGCACGGGGAAGTAAAAGTTTCCGACATCACTCCCAGTATTGTTTTACACTGTCTCATTTCTGCAATAACGAAGGAATATTCCCTTTTACTGCATGTATTGCCTTGGGAGCAGCTCTGAGGGATGGCAATGAGTATGTGCTGAGCAGGGATGGCTGATGGTTATTGAGCATTCTATGAAGCGTCCCAGGGGACAGAGGTATTTTTATTGTGGCAGTGCTGGGATCCCTGGGGGCTGTGGCCCCGTGGCACAGGGAACTGGGAAGGTGCAGAGTGTGTTCCTCGAGGAGTTTTTATGCTGATGGTAACAGAAAAGCAGTTGGTGCCTCATCTGCCTCCCGAAACAAAGCACCCAGGAGCAGTGTGTGATCTGTCAGCAAACACCATCCTGCTCTGAAGTGTGCATACACTGTTATCCAAAAAAACAGCTACAAGAAAGAGGCCTTTAACTTCACTTGATGTTCTGCAAAGCGGCTCAGAGTGGGCTCTCCTGCCCCTCAAAGGACTCTTTTATCCCAACCACTGCCCGTGGTTCTTTCTGCCCCGTGGGAATCCCTTTGTACTCTGATTCTTGAAACTGATACGTTTCCTCTGATCTGACATCAGAGTGTTTCAGCAAAAATAATTTCCTTTTCCTTCCGCAGCCTGAAACTTGGAATCTGCTATAGATTTTGGGGAAGTTAAAACTATAAAGTCCATCACTGAAGGTTTTCTTCTAAGACTTGCTTCTGAGAATACACACATACATCTATATATATTATATACATAAATGAAACTTCTTCTGAGCAGCATGGAGCAGTACAAGATCCTTAATATTTCCACCTTTGCAGCCCACCACAAAATGTGTCACTGAGTTTATGTCAGCCCTGCTGGGCCATGTGGTCCTTAATGTATATTAATGACCTGCCTGCTCTACACAGCAAGTGCAACCTGTGGGCCTTTTTTTTTTTTTTCCCTCCTTATTTTGTTAGGCAAGAAGTATTTTGAAAAGCTCTTACTTCTCTTAGAATACAAAAAAGACAGCTTAGTCGCCACTGGAGATTATTTGCAACCTCCAGAGCACTGTGGATTGTTGCTATACAATTACTACAGCACTTGGAGGTGATGCTGTTAAGTGCAAGATTTGCAAAAATAAGCATTTACTATTGACTTCCTACAGTATTAATAGAAAATTCATTTATTAAAATGTGTTCTCTATTTCCCTGACTGAAATCAACCTTCTCATCCTTTCTTTGTTTGTGTAGGGTTTTTTTTCTTTTAAATCTCTTTATTAACTCTGTTCTCCAGGTTCAGTTTAGGGATGTTCTGTTTTACCATGCAGACCTGTCTCAGCTTGTTTCCCTTCAGCTTCCACATCCATGGGCTTCACTACAATTTATGGAGCTTGGTTAGGACTGGGAATTTTGAAAGGTCCAAATTTTTGCTACCATCTATTTTATATCTTGATTAGTGTGTGGCAGTGACCTTGATCCCCAACAAGTCTGAAAGGCCCATCAAAACCCTTTCAGCCACATCCTCCATGGAATCAGTGTTCTGCTGGGAAGATCAGAGAGGCTTCTTTCCACAGTGCAATGCAGAACTTATTTCTCTGGCCTAATTTTCTTTGTGTCATTTCTTCATGCACAAACATAAATATGCAGCACATCAAGTCCTGGGTGAGCGAAGAACTAAAACATCTATAAATAAATCAGGCTGCTTCTCCTGAAGGGGGAAAAAAAAAAGAAAAGAGTGAATGAAACCTAATTTTCTATTTGAAGTACTTGGGGTATGCAAGATACTTTGGGCTGTGGTGCCTGTCGAGTGTTTGACAGCATCTGTGGCTGTAACTCCTACACAGAACTTGCAAGGGATCTGTTTAAAAAAAGATTAAAGGAAATAGCTCTTTACACAGTGGGTTGCAAGCTTCTGGAATGTGTTGCCAGGGCAGCCTTTGGGAGTAGATAGTGTCAGTAGGTTAAAAAGGGAAAAGGTGTCTTTGTGGATGTTAAGTGTGTGAATAGACAAGGAAGGGAAGAGCTGCCCAGGTACCCTCTGCCACCCTTTAGCCCCTGACTGTGGATACCAGGGCGAGGGAATTGGGCTGCACCCACCCTTTGTGGTGGGGTTGGAACGCCAGAAGAATGTGCTCAGTGCTGGGGAATTATTCCAGGAGCCTTGCCTGAGCTCCCCTGGGTTTCAGCACCTGCAAATCCCCAGAATGAAGTCGAGCCATCCACCCCTTCTCCACACTCCTCCCATGGCTCTCAGGCACAGCCCTGCCCATGCATGCTGCCTCTTCCAGGTCAGGCTCTGGCCTCTCTCTCATTCCCTGTTGGCTTCCTTTTTAATCCTAGTTCATCTTCATTTAATCTCCAGAAAGCTGCATAGAAAGCAATGCTCAATTCTCATCAGTGCTTAGTCCCTTCTGATACTGCTGTGGCTGAGGGCCCATGTTGGGCAACATGTTGTGACTAATTAATACAAAGGATTGCTCATGGAAAAGTCTGGTCTAAGTGCAGAGCAGCAGATGAGGTTAAAACACTTTTGTTCTTTGACTTTGTTCTTGTTTCTCTGTCTTCATTTCCATGGCATTTTGCCTCCATTGAGACTTGCTTAGTATGCATCAGTTCCTCTGAGTTATTATCAAGGCTATTTTTCATTCTCCTATATTACTACTTGATACTTTTGTATTGTGGCAGGAAGATTGAACAGGGTATTATTGCTCTCATGACGTTTTTTCTGGAATGGATCTTATCACAGGATCCAGTGAAGTCCCATCAGGTACAAGGAGACTTGACTAACTTGGCTGGGTTTTCTCTTTACAAATAACTAGTCATATAAAAATTAGTATTAACTGGAAAATGTGTTTGACAGCATTTGTGCTTCCACTGCTGTGATGATTCACGTTGTAAAAGAGCTTATATGTACTTATTTATATACATATTTACATATATATAATCTATTTTGTATTCCTTCTTACCCTGTACAGGTTGGTGTGCTGGGTGATGAGGAAGAATGGGTGACTCTTCATGAGCTGGAGAATGAACCTGATGCTCAGATGCTGGAGGTACCAAACCTCACTCCTTACACTCATTACAGGTAAGAACAGCAGGTAATTATCTGCAACATGGGGGAAAAAAATGAGTAAATAGCAGCATGGAACAGCTTTCCTAATCAGAAACATCTGGCTGTGTATTATAATCTGAACAAAAGGAAAAACCTTTGCTGTTTTTATAGGTTATTCTTAAAATTGCTAATCTGTTATTGTTAATAGTAATTCACATAAAATTCGGTTGATGACATTAAGAAGGAAATTCAAGTGCTCAGCGAGATGCTTTTACAAGTAACTCCTATCCTGTGACTTTTCTCCCTGAGGAGAGCACCAGTGGAACATCAGCCAGTGACAAATCAATCCTAGTTAAACTGGTGCAAACCTGTAATCACATATTTGCATCAGCTTAAACATAGCTTTATTGATTTAACTTAATTTGGTAACATCAGTTAGATGAAACCTTTGTTTATAGGAATTTACCAAGTTAAGCTTAATAGATATAAGCATTGCCTAAACTGATAGAGGTGACTGCATTGTGGGTGCACCCCAGTTAAAAAGAGATCGATTTTTAAATCAATCCAGTCCAAGCGATGCCATGGTATAGACAAGACTGGAGAATTTGAGGTACTCAACCCTAATGAAAAATACTTTCATGATCCAGCTTGCTAATGTAGAGGCTGGCGTAAAGGAGATCCAGTGGCAAGTGTTAAATCAGCCCTCCAGAAACTTGTCCTGGCTCAAGGGGTTATTAACTAACCCGTGTGCTGTTGTAAGTCAGGAGTAGGTGCAACCAAGGAGAGCTCATGTAATTCACAACTGACTCAGTGCTGGCATGTTAATTTTCCTCCCTTGGTCACAAACCTAGGAACATACTGAATTTCTCACTAACTCTCCACTGAAGTGTTTTAAACCTCATCTTCCAGAGCTAAACGTTTTACTAAAAGGTCTTTGAAAATTTTTTTGAACTTAAGCAGAGATTTCTGGTGCAGAGGTTCAGGAAAATTATCTTAAGGTTAAGAGGATTTTGCTCTCCTCATAAAGAGGGGTCCTAAAAGCTGAAAAGGCAGGGGTGAGCAGGAAAGTGCAGGTTGTACCACAGTTCAAGGTTCACTGTCTGTGAAGAATAAGGAAAACTTGCACACCCAGACAGGTGCATGGAGAAACGTCTTTAGGATAGAAAATAATGAAGAATATGAGAAATTTGGGGTGATTGTTTTTTCCCAGTTGTTAAAATTTTTGTTTCGTTTTATTCTTTCATCTCATTTGTCTCTTATATTCATTAAATTCTGGAATGATACCACTTCTGCTGAAATCTTTCACACATCCAGTTCCCCTCTGATTTTTTTTCATTTCAAGGCAGCTCCTTGAATTTTGCCTATTTATTTTCTCTCCTGCACGCACTGATGGGAGATTTTTCAGTTTTGCTTCAGTGTTGAGCAATTTTATACAAATTTTTAAAACCTAGAAAGCTGTTGCCAAATGGATTTGTTGTCCCCTGATCAGCCTCAGTCATTGCTCACTGAGGAAATGCATGGTGAGAGCTGATTATCAGAGCACATCTTTACAGGCCATTCTCTTTGGGCCAGTGTTTGAGAGTGAAATCAGAACAGTATTTGTTTGATGTATTTCCTTCAGTGCACTTTGGAGGGAGATCAGAGCAGGTAAATAAACACTGCTGTGTTGACTGGCTCATCCTTTTCCCAAGCTCAGTCATTTGGTCGAAAAATTAAATGTTTAATATGAGCAGGTCACGTATTTATGTGCAAGTGCTGGGTGCTTCCAGTTGCTTGTGAGGGTGAGAGTATCTGAAATATACAGCGCATCTTAATTATGTGGTGCTCCCTGTATAAAAAGATTTCCCTAAATCTTTTGTGACCCAATAAGGATTTCTATTGTAGAAGAGATGGTTTCAAGCAGACAGAGTATTTTTTAAAGATGCATATCCATATTAAATAGCTTAATCTTTCTTGTGCAGGAAGGCTGAAAATGCAGCACAGGGATAAATCAGCCTCTTTCAACGAGTAATTGAGGGGAAATGTTATCACCAGTATATTTTTTATATTGACAGGGAATGAGACTATCCAAAGTTTGATATTTTAATACCTTTCTGAATGTATTGTATAAGCATCACCAGAGAAAATCACTTACTGCCAGCATAAGCTCATCAAGCTTGGTATAATTAACATAAATTTCTCACACAAATACCTAGGTTTCTAATAGACCCTAAGCTAATCTCATTTTCATTTTTTAAATACCTGCGAGGATCTGAAAGCAGTTACCATCAAGCATTCAGCAGCGAATACAAAGGGGGCCTGCGTGCGGCGACCTTTGCGGAACGTTTAGAAAGCCACTAATTCGTATTTTTCCTCCCGCCCTGGAGGAGCGACGGAGCGCTCCCCGAGCCCTGACAGCGGCACCCGCTGCCTCTTTCCCCCTTGCTCCAGGTTCCGGATGCGGCAGGTGAACGTGGTGGGCCCCAGCCCCCTGAGCCAGCCCTCGCGGGTCATCCAGACCCTGCAGGCCCCGCCGGACGTGGCCCCCGGCAGCGTCACCGTGCGCACGGCCAGCGAGACCAGCCTGTGGCTGCGATGGGTGGTGAGCGGCTCGAGGGACGTGGGGATGGAGGGGCGACGGGGATGGGGATGGGGCTGCTCCCCCGGGGCCTGGGCAGCCCTCCCGAAGTGCCTCCTCCTCCTCACGCCGAGCGCGAAGGAGTAACAGCCAAATCGTTTCCTTTTCCAGACTAGTCGGAAATCTGAGCCTTGCCTTAAGTGCCTTATTAATCAAATAAATTGCCTACTGCCACTGTTTCTGCCACTTCATCATGGGGAATGTGCCTGCGTGTAAAAGCTTGGCTTTGAGGAGCTCCAGGACCACGGTCTGGGTCAACACGTGGCACAGGAATGCGGCGCCCGAGCCAATTTGCCGCTTTCCGGGGCTCGGTTGTTCGCTCTGTACAAAACGGTCCCCAGGAGGTGCACCCCGGCCATGGGCAGCATCCCGTGGCTCTCAGAGCTGCGGTGCAGCAGCAGCAAGGCTGGCACTCCTGTGGGAAGATTAGATTTAGCTGAAACGGTGTGGAATTATGCGCTAAAATGCAGAGATAAATGATTAATTGCGAGGATGCGGCAATTGCTGACATCGCTGTGCCCCTTCGCCCGTCTCAGTTACCTGCAGAGTTGCCACGTTGGGATTTACTTGGCAGTTAACCTGCTCCAGAATGGTTTTTCTTCACCCCTGTTAGGCAGAATTTTCCACTGGGGTTGCTGTGGTGTGAAGTTGATGAAGCACAGGTTTCCTTTTGCCCAAATGTTAGCTTTTCCATGCATAAACTCATTATGGCTGGAAATCAAAATCAGGCTGGGAACAAGAGGGTTTTTCTCCCGTTGGAAAGGAAAAATTCCAGTTTCTCAACAGGACACTGCACTTAATGCTGAACCTTGCCAGACCAAAACCTGAAGCTTGAAGGTGTCACCTCACTGCCCACAGAAGAGCCATTGCAGTTCCTTTGAGAGGCCCCATACAGCTCTGTCATGGCTTTTCTGTGTGAATATCATGCCCACGTTGGTACTGTATCCAGACCTACCTGTCTTCCATCAAAATTAACTCCAGGTTGTTTTAAGAGCCTTTAAGACATTAAGACTGTGCTGCCCGAAGCCTGTTTTCCTTGAGTCCAGCTGCAGGGCTCAGGAGAAGCAACAGCCACAACTAAAAATGACCTGGTAAATGCTTTTCATGCTTAATAACATCAATATTTGAAAGTGTTTAATCTCTTTTATTTCAAGACCTGCAGGTGAATCTGTTTTCCCCTGGGAGCTGGGGATTCCTCCCTTCCTGCAGAATGAGGGTCACGTTTCTAGCCCTGTGTGCCTGCGGGGTAGAGTCTTCTAAGCTGTAAAATGTTAATGTGTATCCAGCTTTCCTAGTGAATCAGAACTGAATCTTAGCCATCCGTGGCATCGTGTAGTTAGTTTTACAGCAGAAAAACTCCAAACTTTGTGAAGTAGGCTAATTATTTCATATTTTAATCTCTGAAATTGCTTGGGGAGTTAGAATACTAGAATGAATCTCTGCTGATAAATGAGTAGGCAGAGAGTCAGTAAAAAAAGTAAAAAATGTACGATAAATGAATTTGTCACATGCTTCACCAATTTATCATTCATTTCCATAATTAATCACAAAGCTCTGAAATATACTGTATTCATATCAGCTCTGTTGATACACCCACAGCAAAGGGCTGGGTTTTGTGAGCAAACCTAGTTGGCTCAAAATTAAGGTAAAAAAATCAAAAGAAGAATTCCAAGCAGCACATAAATGTAGCAATCACGAAGCATAAACCCGAAAATCAACCTCTCGGTCCTTTTTGTCTTGCTGTGGGCCGTACATGAGTTCAGGCAGCCGTGGAGAGCCCTGGCCGCGTGTCCTGACGGGAATGTTGTGTTTTGCTGTCGCTCGCCAGCCCCTCCCTGACACGCAGTACAACGGGAACCCCGAGTCGGTGGGGTACAGGATCAGGGTGTGGCGCGTGGACCTGCCGTCCCCAGCCCTGCTGAAGGTCGTCGCCGACCGCCTGGCGCGGGAGAGCACGCTGGAGGAGCTGCAGGAGTGGACGGAGTACGAGCTGCAGATCCAGGCCTTCAACGCCATCGGGGCCGGGCCCTGGAGCGAGCCCGTCAGAGGTCGGACGCGGGAGTCGGGTGAGTCCAAGCACCGCATCTGCTGGCACAGCAAAAGCAGGAAATTCACCGCTTTCTGCCCTTTTGGTCGGATTTTAATTTTTTGGTTTGGTGTTTCGGTGTTGGGTGGGGTGTTTTTTTTTTGCTTGCTGAGCCGTTAAATCTGAAATGAAATTTTAAAAAAAGTTATCTCAAGATGCAGTGAAGGCAAAAAGACGTACAGACATTTGAAGGGTTCTTTATTTCTTTTTTATTTATACCTTGCTTTCATGCGCAAACCTTCAGGTTTTTTATTTAAAGCAAATAGAACAACCTCTCCCCATTTCTGCCCGTGTGGACAGCACGAGGAGAAGCTTGTGTAGAGACTTTTCTGGCTGAGATGCTCTCTCACACCTCCTCTTCCTCTCTAGTACCCATTTCTCATAATCCTTCCCTTTTCCCTGTCTGCTTCTAGCCTGAGGCATGTTCTCTCACAGCTATGGTTACTTGAAATTTCATTTCAAGCACCAAATAATTCTAAAAGGGCACAAGTCACATTAGAGAGCTGATTGCACAGAGAGAAATAAAATAATTACCTGAGCTTCTGATGGCATGTTTTCAAACCTGCCTTCCAAAATTGTGTGTACAAGGCTGTGTAGACATAACCTGCTCACAGACCTAGAGCAGCAGGGCTGTATTGTTGAGCTGAATTGTCCAGGCAAGCACAGAGACTTCAAATATCAGAAGGAAGCTGTCACTCTCAGGCAACAGTAAATTACTGTTAGCTCAGAAGAACAGTGAAGGCAGATGTTGAAAAGCTACTCTCTAGCTGCTGACTTCCCCAAAACTTATTCCAGACCTACCCTACATACACCTGGGGAAAGAAAAGTTATGTTGCAAGTTAGTAACAAAGTGGGGTGACGTGTGGTTTAAAAGCTTAGTAATAAATCTGTTTGTGACACTTATTTGTGCAAGGTTCAATGCTGATATTTTTCCCTATTATTTTTTTTTTGCCATTTTTCTTCGCTAGAGAAGTTTTGGGATTAAATCCTGTGCATGCCTGATGTGTGCATGCCCGTGCCCTGTGTACCACGCAGTGTTCCTTGGTGGGAAGCGAGAGCAGGCACGGCAGGGTTTGGTCTGCTGGTTCAGATAACTCTGCTTTGAACTAGCCAGGGAGAAAGCTAAACAAAGTCATCCCCCTCCATTGAAGTGTTGCTCTTTGGAAGGAGTAATTGGAAAACGATTGCCAGAGGTATTTTAAAGAAGGCTTGTGCTGGAGTTAGAGATAGCATGACCCAGACAAAGCAGTTCTGTATCGTAATAAAAAGATATCACATCCTCCACTTTCGCCTCTCTGCTGCTCTTCAAACACTTCTTTTGAAATGTAGTAAATACTAAGATTAAGTCATTTCATAAAACCTTAGGATTACAGCGCTCTTGCTCAGCATCTAAAGATCAGAGGTTACGTGTGGATCTGGCATTTTCTCTGGCAGTATTAAGAGAAGGTTGACTTGAAACTGATTGTGGGAGGCACACAGAACCTGGGATCAAAATAACATAAAGCTGTGATCTAGGCCGTAAGGACTCATTTGGTTTTTTCTATGTGTTTTCTTTGATACTGACATCTGATTTCTTGCATAGAGCAAGTTGGTGCTCAGACTTCTGGCTGTATCTTCCTAGATTTAGAATATACAAGATGTGCTGGCTTAGCAGCACACTATATGAAAGCACTTCAGGGAATCTGGAATTAACCTGTATGCACAGTCAAATGGGGTTAAAATGCAAATAAAAGATATTTAAAGCTGGAGAGAAAGGTCAAAGCACTTTTAGGTCTGTCTTCAGAACTATAAGAAAAATTCTATTTATCACTTATGTTCTCAAAGCACTTCAAAAGTTTTCGTTTCTTCAAAATATTTCTTTTTCTGTTTTTTAGATACAGAGTCTTAGGGAAGTTGGTTTTGCTGGTGCTGGGGGTTGTAAACACCCACACAGCTGGCCAGAGGTGCCTTGGCCAGGATCATGTGACGCTTCATTGGCACAACCCCTGGTTCTATGTTTTGCACCATCCAAGGAATTTAGGAGTAGAGCCCAGGCACCAAGCCAGGTCATCGTATCTGATGGCAGTGCAGCCACTGGAGCCCAAAATCCTTATTGAGAGTTAAGCTCTGTTTGAGCATTTGTTTGTTTTAGGTTGTGCAATCACAGCACTGATAGCTGAGCACAAATGCCAACAACAATAGTGGGGCATGTCATTACAAGTACTCACTGGTTTCTGAAGCTCTTGAATATATAAAACAAATCTAAACCAAAGAAACTATGAGAGAATAAATAATGCTGTAGGTTTTGGTAACACGGCTTGAAAAACTGTTGGGAAATCCTAAAATGGAAATCTGGGATAGGGTTGCAAGCAGCTGAAGGTGGAGGGAGATGAATTAGGATTTTTAAACAGGACAGGTTCTATCAATCCAAAATGTTTTCTTAATGTTAGAAATTAAATAGCTCATTAAATTTTACAGTGTAAAATAACTGCAGAGTAACAAGCTTAGTTTCCACTCAATAAATTGACAACGACAGTAGGTCCAATATAGAGAAAGCAAGAAATTGCAGAGGCATCTGATGTATTAGAACAACCTTGGCAGGGCTACTTCCTCTTAGGTAAAGACCCTCTTGGTTTCAGAAAAATTCATCTCAGATACACCTAACCCCCAGTGCCTTAATGGATTTTGTGCTCTTAATATTCAGGTACACGAATGTGTACGCTTGTCTTACAGGATGAGCTACTGTAGGAGCATGGTCACACATCCGTGGCAAGAATCAATCTCCCAGTGCTTGGGAGTCTGACCTTCAGAGAGCAGTTACTGGGCTGTGATGGAGCATCTCTTGATAATTCAAGTGTGGTCCAGTGTCACTGTGGGAATTTGTCAGTCCGTACAAGCTGAGGATTTGGCCTGCAGTGCCTAATTTTCTAGGCAAAGTGGATGTGTGCTGCAGCTATGCTACTTTTGCCGTGAACCTTGCTGGAAATCTGCACTTCTTAGCCGACGTCAGATGTACAATGTGCCGCTTTAATTTTTGCTTTCAAAAAGAATGAGGGATGTGCAGCTATAATGAGCTGCAAAAATGCAGAAAACCATTGCGTCGCACTCTCTAGCTTTCCTAGAAAGCCAGAATACAGACTAGCTTATTAGAAGCTCCTTTTGGCCCAGTTAGAGACATAAAACGACATAATTTGCTGTATATCAGATGTGGCTGTGTCAGATGTAGAAAGAGGATGCGTGATTTTAGATGCCAAAGTGGATAACCTTAAAAACTTGAGCTGTTATTGAAGTTCCAGAGCAAAGTGCCAGTAACTCTATGATTTCCTACGTTTGATCTTCTGAAGTGCTCCGTGCTGGCACTTTGCTGGATTAGCTCATCGTTTAGTTTCTGTGTTTCCGGTTCGTTTTGTTCAAGCTCTGGGATTTTTTTGGACACTGTTTCTTGGCTCCTGTGCTGTTCTTGCAGGTTACTAATGAGAACTCGGCTTTTTGGAGCTTATAACAAAGTCTTCAGTGCAACAGTTTAAGGAAACCAGCATTAGAGAAGAGAGCTTGTGGAGGAAGGAGGGATTATGTGCCTCACTCACTAATTAGTCTTAGCAAACTATAATTTCTTTGAATCACAGCTTCCTGAGAGAGGAGATGGGTCAGAGAAATGAAGGTTATCTTTCAATTCATTCTTAAAGGGTTAAGTCTGTCTCATTCTTAAGGAGCAAAGTCTGTTACTTGATAAAAGACTGGCAACAATAAGACCCATCAAATCACTTGCAGGTCCTGAGTTTATATTAGAATAAAATTCTCAACGCTGAAGTGAGAACTGAAGATTTAAAGCTCGCTCAATGAACGCAAGGATTTTTGCCATTCAAGCATTGGACTTAGATCCCTTTCCAGTGAGAGGGGGCATTCAGCTGCTCTTTCACTGGGAATTGAGAGGGGCCTGAGCTAATGAACCTTCTTCTCTCCTTTGTCAGCTGTCCAGTGCCCCCACCAGCAGTGTGGCCATCCTCACCTCAAAGCCAGGATGCCCTTGGGGCCAGCCTGGGCACAGCCTCCACCTTCTGTGAATTTGGGAGAGTTCCTGGCCACTGATCAAAGAGGAAAAGAAATATTTGTAAAATAAAGTAACTTTTTCTCTTTTGAAAGGCCTCAAACCAGATAAAATAGAAATAAAAGTGGCTGGAAAGGGCTTCTTTCCTTTACACATCCTGGTTTCTTGTGACCCACCTCCACCCTTTCTCTCTCCAGGAGTGATTCATGTGGGAGTAGCTCTTTGTGAAGATCTACAGATAAAGTTATGGCAGCTATCCAAAGACATTCATGGCTCCGTGCAATCTATTTTCCTTTAGCATAATTATATCCTTGTGGGGGATAAATCTGGGAGAAGATTAAAAAAAAAAAAAAGATACTTCAGTGTTGGAGGGGGGAAAAAATTGGATTTTAGTCTGCTGCAGTGTCGTGTGATGGTGCTCTGTTTCTTATGCCCCAAATAATTAGTATCAGGGAAATTGTTTCAGAAATTACTATCTCTGCCGTTAACCTTGAGTGCACAGGGGTGGGGGTGCCACGTTTTGGGGGTGGGTTTTTTCCATTTTATTAATTCTGGTGTCATACTCATTATCTCATCCATGTTGCTAGGAGCTTCAGGAGCTCGCCTCCAAAACAGCAGATCTGTTCTTTCACTCGGACAGCCAGGAAAGCATTCCTTTGGCAGAGCTTTGGGCTGCTTTTTGTGATATATTCAGGCCCTAATCAAGCCTTACTGTCCCTAAATGGTTGTGTAACATAACTTGGTGAATGTTCTCTGGAGGTCTGACAGGTGTATCAGGCTTTGAAAAAGATTGTACCCTTCAGATGTTGGAAATGCCGTGGGGAAAAAATGCAAAAGGGCAGCATAAAATGTGAACTCTTAAAAATAGCCTCACATCCTGCTTGCATAACATGACATGCTATTAAAGCTTGCCTACAAAAGGCTGCAGTTGTGTGGTTCTGCAGCACTTCAAGTTTTAATGGCATGGGAAAACGCAAGTTTGCTCCTCTCTGGAGTCAGAGAAAATTACAGTGTTCCTGTGCCATCAGTCCTAATGATGTTTCCAGTTTCATGAGAGCCAATTTTGCAACATAAATGAAATAGGCATCTCTCATTGACACCGTATCAATCCCTGAAAATACACCTCGTGTTAATGCATCCATCTCTAATTGATGTCTTGCAAATGTTGAACGCTAGCACATCATCAAAAGGCTGCATAGGTTAAAGAACTTCTTACTGAAGTGGGAGTGCTATCCAGGGGGGAAAATTACTGCTAGCTCTAGACAAGATATTATAATTTCCTTTCAGATAATATAGGAAACCACGGGGGCATAAAACTTCTTGTTAGAACAGATCATGCTATAAGATAAACTCACATTCAGAGAGATTTCTGGGTTTTGGCATAGGGAATAAAAGGTACGGGAAAGAAATACTTTTCTTTCTTTCTTTTCTTTCTTTTTAAGGGGATAGGCTTCTGGAGAAGTCCAGGAATTTAAACTTGGTTCTAATTACTGCAAATATGTAGAATTTGAAATTTATTCATAGCTGTCAATATTTACTGTCTGTCTGTAGACACTGATAAGTATTAAATGTTTAGCTCTTTACAAACATTGTCATTTCTTGGATGAACTGGCAAGAAATTGTGAGACAGGCTGAAATATAAAGATAATATAGAATGAATACAAGAGGAGAAGGGATTGTCTAAAACGTATTCTAGCCCTTTTGGGTTTGAATACTCTTCTGTGGGATCCAGGAAGACTCCTGGGCAGGTAGGGATATGGAGAAAAATTATCTAATATGTCTTACATTTTTCTGCTCTTTGGTAATGCTGTGTGGTTCCAGTTCCCTCTGCTCCTCCTGAGAACGTCTCTGCTGAAGCCGTGAGCTCAACCCAGATCCTGCTGACCTGGGCAGCAGTTCCTGAGTCTGAGCAGAATGGTCTCATCCTGGGCTACAAGGTATGCAACTGGAGTTTCACACTCATTTGATTTTCAGTGTTTTACCAGGACATGATTTTGTATTTGTTATTTATTATTCACCTCTGGATATTCTTATTGTTCCAAAGTCAGTTGGAGAAGATATGGGAAGTGTGCTGGCTTTGAACAGGGTGATTGGGGAATGTAATCTCATTTTGTACCGCGTGACAAGGAGGAATCTCCCTCTCTTCAGTCCCCATGCAACAGTCTCTCTCCTTCTGTGTCTCATCTACATCTGTCCCGCAGATCCTTTACAAAGCAAAGGATTTGGACTCCGAACCCAAGAGCCAAACAGTGAGGGGGAACCACACCCAGTCAGTGCTGCTCTCGGGCCTGAGGAAATTCGTCCTCTACGAGCTCCAGGTGCTGGCATTCACCCGCATTGGGGATGGGGTCCCCAGCTCCCCAGCAGTGACAGAGAGAACCAAGGATGATGGTGAGTTTAAAGGTTACCAAAATAACCAGCTTATTTGATCCAGCCTTGTAATGCGGATTTCTTCTGGTGCTGCAAGCGTAGGCAACAAATATTTGGATTTTGGGGTTGTTTTTTTTTTTCAGCTTGAAACGCATAGGATGTTGACTGTACCTGGTATAACAGCAGTATCCCATTGGTCATGGGCTGAGAATCTGGCAAAAGCACAGAAAACCAGTGTCCCCTATTTCTTCCTCCCCTGCAGCTAATGAAGAGGAAAAAACTTGTAGTATTGAACTCTGAAGCTTGGTGGAGATAATTTCTATTGAAGACAATTTTAGAGCCCAGTTATAAATTCCTATTGAAGTTCAATCATGCTAAAAAAAAAAAAAAGTGTTGCAATTGAAAGCAATAAACAAATCTGGATCTGACTGGACTGAAGGAAAGAGATGGAATTTGTGACTTCAGTAATCCACTCTCCTTTTTTTCTTGCCCCAAAAGAATAAGGCATTGACCTTGGAAGATGATCCTACCAGGTTCCTTTTGCAGCTGCCTCCAGCACTTCCCAGGGGCTTCCCAGGGCAGCTGGGTGTCCTGAAGGAACCCAAGCAAGCGCTCCCTGAGCACACTGGTGTGGTGGAAGCATTCCTGCTGATGGATTTCTACAGAAATTTTGTTCAATTCTTGAAGTATTTTTGAGCTTTGCAGATGCTAAAACTGCTTTTACTTTCATTACCTTTTCAGGAATAAATAGGTTGAGATCAGTGTGAGAGGCTTCTGTTTAAGTCTCTCTCATCAAAAGCTTTTCAAAATAATAATGGAGTAAACATTGGTTTACACAAGAAAATTCATTAGGGTAGTTTGGTTGGACTAAAAACACATTCAGACTTCTGACTTAACAAAACGTTTTCCGTGCAGTGCAGGGAAAGGAGTGGGAACATGTGGGGTCAGGAACAGGGACAACAACTCCCTGACGTTTTTTTAGCCTTTTTTCTCAGCCGACTCCCTGTGTGTTGACCTGGCTTTTCTTTGAAAGGAAAAATAAGAAAAATTACTGTTAGCAGAACTCGGCAGGGAGAGCAAAAGCACTCAGTAAAATGTACATATCAGGCTGTAATGAGAAATACTTAAAACTGTTTGTTTTGGATAACCCCATTATAGAAGTTCCCTCCTTAAGTGCATGTTGGCAAATGAAACAAATTGTACTTCCATTTCCATACCCCTGACATAAATATGTTGTGTCTCCTCTGGGCTCAACTTAATTAAAAGTATCACCAGGAGTAATGCAGGTGGAATTTGTGCTGAAGGGGAAAATTCGTGGATGGTAATGTATGCATTAGCATCTCCTCACCTCGTGAACCTGGGCTGGTCAGCACCATCTGTGTTAATGTGCCTCTCACCTGCCTCAGGTTCTCCTGCTCACACCTCAGTGTTTAAGATGCAAATGTAAAGTCAGGTAGCAGTTCAAAGCTGGTGCTGATGACACAGGGAAGGGGTATTATTGAATTCCAACCGGTATGAAGTGGATTAAGCTATATAACTCTCTGTAAAGGCAGCTTGGTGTCTTGCTTCGTAGTGTGTTCTCAGTTACACCAGTGGTGATGCTGCAGTGAGAAAAATCCTACAGAGCTCAGGGCTCCTGGTGCAGTAAAAAAACACTGTAGGGTGCACTGGTCTTTGCTGTGTTTGGTGTCTGAGGGTGTTGGAGGCCTTTATCCATGGGCAGAATGCATATTTATATACAGAATAATTGTATATTATGCACATCCGCGGGCGCTTCCAAGCACTGTCGGAGAGATACAGCTCGGGTCTCAGCTCTGTACAGGGTGAGCAGAAAACCTGTGATCCCTCTGATGGGCAGTCCTTGCTGCCATGACCTCTGTGTCCCTTGCAGCCCCCGGGCCCCCCGTGAGGCTGGTGTTCCCCGAGGTGAGGCTGACGTCCGTGCGCATCGTTTGGCAGCCACCGGAGGAGCCCAACGGAATTATTCTGGGTAAGATGGAGCAGCAAGCCCTGGGCTGGGAGTGGAGGGATGGAGATCAGAGCCAAGCTACAGCTGTTGGGTTTTCCTTTGCCTTGCACTTAAGCAAATCTCTGGCTGAAGAAAAGAAAACGTGCTGCTGTCAGCTGAGGGGCTGTGGTGATGAGGGGTCAAGTCTGCAGGGCTCTGTGCTATGGGTTTTCCTGAGCCAGAATTTGGTGTTGTTCAAGGCCCTATGTCTGAATGTCATCTCCCTTCCCATCTACATTTAGGTTGGTAACCTGTTTGGCTGACTGTTGGGTAAACTGCCTGGAGACCTGGATTTTCCCCACCTTTGCCAGACATGCCCAATGTTTCAGTTTTATGTGTGCTTCCATTTTATTGCTTCCATCAGATAATGTGTCTGACAGGTCATGAGGAGTTAAATCCTATTTGCTGTTTCATCAAGGGAAAGAGATACAGCAGGGCATGACAGGAATTTGTGGAAAACCTTCTCACCTTCCTGCTCTCATAACTCTTGGGTTGCCTTTGCAATATGTGCACCAGCCACTGTTGCACTTAAAATGTGAAGACTTTTACAATGTAAGAATCCATTCCAGCCTCTAAAATTAACGTAGCTCATAGTTACCAAGCAATTTAGTGCTTGCTGCTGCTGCTAAACACATTTTACAGTAGTTCTGGCTGGTGAGTAAAGATTTGTGTCTCAATTCTGAGAACAGAAGCAAAAGCTTTTGTTTTTATCTAGTACTCAGTCTGCCAGGCCTTTCTGATTCTAATTTCACTGCCATCATTCAGGCTCACATGTAGACTTTCAGCAATATTCCCTAAAGCCTTCCTTGCTGGATGGAGGATGCCTGCTTCAAATGCTCCTGCAGAGGTGGTGTTGCTCTAAATACAGAAGTCATCCTTCATGGCACTTAAATCTTGAGTCAAGAACTCAAAGTGTTTGCTCAGGTGTGTAGTTTACCAAAGTGATCCTGGCATCTGAAGACACAGGGAACTCATCAAACAGCATCCAAAGGCAGATGCTGCAGGATTTTCTGAGCACGAGGAGGAGTCTGTGTGAAGCTTGGCAGTGGTGAGCTGCCAGAGATGTATCCACGCAGGGTTTCTCTGCAGCTCAAGGAAGCTTGGCTTCCAGGCTGTCTTTTGGGTTTGATTAGTCGCTTTTTTTTTTAAGGAACTGTGTGTCCTAGAACTTGCTCTCAGCAGAGATTGAGATTTCAGTCACAGGATGTGGTTAAGGAGGAAAAAAATCATTTGACAGGAATGATGAGAAAGCACAAAAGACATTTTGGTCCCCCAACTGTGTTCCAACCTCTCACGTTGCTTCACTTTGTCGGCCTCATTTTCTGGAGTTGCTGCAAGATCAGTGGAGTGGGACTTCTCCTTTATTTTGTCTTTGCAGAGTGCTTTGTGCAGTGCTTCCCCTCTGCAGCTGGATCTTGCTCGTTGCCATTATGGTGATGATAAAATCATACAAACAACAGGGTTGGAAGGAAAGGGAAAAGCTATCCCTTAAAGAATCTTTGGCATGTTTAGCATGTAGACTGTTGTTTTCAATGTCTTTCACAGGCTATGCCCAGTAAGACATGCCAGGATACTTCACACAGTCCTTGTCTACTCTGATGGTGTAACTAAGTCAGTTCATGTCCCACTGTTCATTCCTGCTCTTTCCCACAGTACATTTCCAAGTCAGCCAGTCCTCCTTTCACATTCAGCTTTTTCTCTTCAAGTGTGATAATTCACAGGTGCCTTTATTGAATTTCATCTCACTGATTCCAGACCATCTCTCTTCGTTACCCAGATCTCTTTAAATGACACTCGTGTCCTCTAAAGTGTGCACAGCTTGGCTTCATTTTTGGAGTTTGCAAGCAGATTGGCAATTCCATCAGCCAGGTCATTAATGAAAGTATTAAACAGGACCAGACTCATTCATGAGGTCTCATGAGAGCTTACTCACTATGTCCTCCCAGGCTGTTAGCAAATCACTGATAACAACATTTTATCTTTTTTAAGCGTTCATCTCAAAATGTGTGGTGTTTTTCTTAGACTCTATTATTGTGTTTGCTTTTGGTGGGACTGCGTGCAACCATATTAAAGCCTTACTCAAAGTCAATGTGGATCACATCTACTCTTCCCACCTGGCCAATTACACTGTCAAAATGGAAAACAGATTATTTGATATTTATTATTTGTTCCAATCAAACACATATTGGCTGTTCCTTGGCACATTATTATCCTCATGGATGCTTGTATATTGACTCATATTTTTTTTCCAGATTCTTTCTGTGTATTGAGCTTTACTTTGATTTGTCCATAATTCTTTTAGTCGGTCTTGCCTCCTTTTAAAAGATGGTGTACTCTGTTTGCCCTTTTGTAACGTTCTGGGATGTCACCTGTCGTCCACAAGTCCTAGAAGAAAATGGCTAATTATTCAGAGATGGCTCCATCTCTGCAGGGCGAATTTCATCAGGCCTTTCTGACTTGATTACATCCAGTTTAACTAAATATTCGTTAACCTGGTCTCTGTTCCAGCTTCCATCCCTACTTACATTGTTGTCACTTTTAATTTGTGTGGAGGATCTTGTCAGCACCAGCTTCTTGTTGTGTGTGAAAATGCAGCAGTGCAGGTATCAGCCTTCCTTCTCTTTCTGCCTCACCTGTCTTGTGCTCATTTTTTCTTCCTGCTGGTTGACCTGTTCTCCTCCTCTCCCTCAGATTTCTAATGTATTTATGAAATCTTTCTCCTTGCCTTTGCTGCCCTTCAGGTGATAACTCGCTTTGCTCTTTGGCCATTCTGATTTTGTTCCTATGTGCCTGTGCTGTCTATTTATACACTCTCTTAGACCTGTGTCCTGTTTCAACTTTTTGTCCAATTCACTTTTGATTTTCAGGTCATTAGTGAGCTCTGAATGCAAACATATTGGCCTCTTAACATCTTTTGTCTGCGTTGGGATAGTTGTACCACTTTTTTTTTGTCTCTTAAAACGGTTAGCTAACCTGGATTCCTTTTTCCCTTAGAATTCCTTCCCAGGGGGATGTTACCTGCCAGTCCCCCCCATCCACTTCTTTGAAGTCCATTGTCTTTATTCAACAGTTCTTGCTTTTATTTTCTCAATGGTAGAAATACTGAGGTTCCTGGAGGAAGTAGTTAGCTGCCAAAGAGAGAAAAAGGGAAAATTGCTCATGCTGGGTACTTCTGTGATCTTTCATAAGAAGTGAGCTGTGCTTCAAAAATAGATAAAAAACAACGTGTAGCGTTCTAAGGAAAGGTTGCAAATTTGGGGAGTTTTGGGGCTTTTTTTTCCCTGTACACTTTTTACATCTCATTACTATAATGAACCTCCAAAACACCACTGCAACCTCCTGGTCAAGTGCACCAAAGTGGAGTTATTGGGAAAAATAAGTGAACATAATTTTGTGTGCTGCCCTTCTATTCACTCATGAGGCTTGAAAGAAAAACCACTTGCTTTGCAAGAGCGACTTATATTCAGAGCCTTTGAACTAATGTTCCTGCTCTGCCTGCCTTGTCCTCTGAGCATACACACACCTTTGCAGCTAACATTTTTGTAATCTGTATAAAAACATGTTCTAGCATTTCAGAGAGAGATTAGCAGGATGAAATACTGGCAGGCACCAAGAGGGAAAACCACTTGTTTGTTTGTTTAAATATTTTACCGTGCAAGACTGTGAGATATTTCCCTTTTTCCTTCTGGGAATGTTACACCAACCATCTGAGGCTTCACTCTGTCTTCCTCTCTGCACTCAGTTCAGCCAGCACCCACATAGTTCCCTCAAATACTGTTCAAGATAAATGAGGCATTAATGTGCATTTGTGCACTTCAAGCTATGAGCTCCCCCTGAAAACGACAGCTTAACCCACATCCTCCCAGGCCCTTGTTAATATTCCTCACGGTATCCTCGCATTTAGCACTTACCTGGAGCTTACTGGAAAAAAAAAAAAAAAAAAAAAAAGTGTAAGAATTCCGCCGAGAATTAGAGCCAAAATTGGATGTAATCCATGTTTGCAAATTCCTATTTTGATCCCAGGCTGCATTTGCACACCCGCTGGCCCTAAAACAGATAAGCAGAGAAATCAACAAACTGGATTGCTGCTCCGCCGCGCCGAGCGTAACCTCGTGGCACCGCTCGCCTCTCCCCGAGTTCTGTGACAAATTAATAAGTGTTTGTACCTCTGCTGCACGTGGCCTGCACCAGCGGGTGCTGTCACTTCTTGAAGGGCTTTGTATGGTGATGAGCTTGAAAGCTTTTTGATATTCATGGGGTGTTGTCACCCTCCTCCTGCCTGTTCGCTTTGGGGAACCCAGCGGCCGTGTTGCAGTGACCTAGCGTTTACCAGGCAGCTGCCATTTATCGAGTTTGGGAAGTGTGCGGTTCATGGAACTGCTTGCACTTGTGCAAAAGGCGCTAAGAAGGATGCTAAAGTGAAAAATAAGCCTAGTTTCAATGAATAAATGAACTCCTGAAGACTTGATCTTTCAGGGGGGGTTTTAATGCTGTTTTGGCCTGTGTGAGTGGCAGCACTCCCAATAGCAGAAGAGATTTGGGATCTAATGCTATATGGCAAAAAAGTTAGGAAAATAATATGAATTCTTATTGACCATCCAGATGTTTCACATTCTGTAAGCTATTCCTTTCCATCAAAAGTTTGGACGGAAAGGATCCAATCACCTTTTTAAGGTTATACTTGCATTCATAACCTTTGGTTTTTAAATTTTTTTTTTCCTAAGATATCTGCAACATCTTATTGTCACAATCTAGTAAGGAAAGGAAGCTGCTCATTCCTCCACTGCAGCAATTGCCTGTTATAGCCCTCGAGCATACATTAATTTCTCTTTGAACACTTTCCATTTACCTCTATTGATTTGCCTCGTTTGATTTCACTTAACATTTCCTTTCTTCTCCTATCCCTTGTTGCTGAAATTCATCAACTTAATAATTTTATCTTTTTGATCTTGCATTAGCCCTAGTTATTATCCAAGCTCTAGTTTAAGTACTGAGTCTTCTGTGCCACTCAGAAAAAATAAAAGCAATGCTTTTTATGCCAGTCTGGATCCTCATTGTCCCAAACTGTCTAACAGGGGATGCAGGGGCTCAGAATGAAATACTGGGTGTTTCTCAGGTGGGTTGTAGGTAGCAATAAAAGTGAGCTGAGTTCAGGTGTAGGGCTTGGATGTTTGCCTTGGAATCAGACCCATGGAGGTGTTGAGTTTCTTAGGGAATCTGTTAAGGTGATGGCTCTGGTTGTGTAAACTCAGGAAAACAGATATTTCCTCAGACTTAGAGCCAACACAGCAGATGTAGGAGGGGACAGCGAGAGCTGGTGCTGTTTTTCACAGGGATGGAGGGAAAGGGAGTTTGCAGAGCCTGACACAGAGACAAGCTGTGACAAGTGATTTCCTCTTTGTCACAGCTAAATTAATTTTTTCGCTAGCCACAGACCCACTCTTGTGTAAGATATTGTAATGGCCTAGATATGTACATGTTCCTTTACCTAATCTGGGTGTGTTTGTAATTGCCTTCCAGCATGAGTGCCACCATTTAGCAGTAAATAGTTATCTTTCTATTCCCCCTTACATTTTAACTACACTTCATATTTTAGAAAAGGTTTAAAAAAGAGGGGAAATTGCTCAACAAGGATATGTCCCAGATATCATACTTATCTTTTAATAACTAGATAAATCAACTTTTCTATTCTTTTAATGTTCTCTGTTTCCCTCCTGGTCTTATTCTTTACATCTTATGTCCCTTTATCAAGCTTCTTTAGCCATCTTAGTTGCTTTTTCCTTCATCTTTCCTGCTTCTGTAAAAATTTCCCCAGTGCTTTTCTTTGACTATTTTTCCTCCTTGTTAAGATCCTGCACAGGGATTTTCACTCCCACATTCTTCACATCAGTATAAACAAAAAAGATCATATATACCAGTTCCTTCTGCCCATTCTTTCTGTGGACTTTTTAAAAAGATCAAAATATTGCAGCATTAAAGGTACAAAAATACTTAGTTGAAATATTTTGGATCAGTAATGGAAGAACTAGTCTCATGGATAAAAGGAGATAATTTGCAGGTAAAAGAATGAAATGTTGAAAGTATAAGACCCCAAGACTTTGCTGGGATCTGAGCACACTCAGGAGCACTGAAAAATCAGGAGGCTTTTTAATTGATTAGAATAGAATGGAACAGAACAGACTATTCCAGTTGGAAGGCGCCTGTAACAATAATTAAGTCCAGCTGCCTGACCAGTTCAATGCTGACCAAGTTACAGCATTATTAAGGGCTTCATCCAAATGGTTTTTAAACACAGACAGGCTTGGGGCATTGCCCACCGCTCCAGGAAGGCAGTTCCAGGGTTTGACCACCCTCTCTGTGAATAAATTCTTCCTCATGTCCAGTCTGAGCCTTGGCTGAAGCAGTTTTGAACCATTCCCAAGTGTCCTGTCAGTCCCAGGGAGATCACAGAACCCAGATAGTTTGGGTTAGCAGCAATCTTTGAAAGCCATCTGGTCCAACCCCTCTGCCATGGGCAGAGACATTCTCAGCTAAAAAAGGTTGTTCTGAGCCATGCCCAACCTGACCTTAAATATTTACAAGGTTGGGGCAGCCACCACCTCTCTGCAGCAGTGTTTTACCACCCTGGTAGATCAGCACCTCCTCTCCACACCCGCTCCTCAGGGATTGCAGAGGACAGTGAGGTTACCCCTCAGTCTCCAGACTAGACAAGCCCAAAGTCCTCAGGCACTCCTTATAGGACATTATTCCCAGCCTTTGAAGAAATCAAAAGCTATCCACCCAGCTGCGGAAATGTTCCTGTAGGAATAAACCAACCACAGCCTGGGGGAGCTGGGGCTGAAGCCGCGGGTGCTCGGAAAAGCCGGGCCACTCCTCGAGGCGTCGGTGCAAATTGTTCCATGTGAAGCAGCCGTGACTGTCCCCGAGCAGCTGCCAGAGAAGAAAGGACAAGGAAACCCTGGTGAATCATCAGTGGCACTGTGAGAGTCAGCACAACAAAATTAATACCATCTGTATCCCAATTAAATTCCACTGTTTGTGGCAGAGTGCGCCACACGCGAGTGGCATCGATTCCAGGGACTGCAGGAACTCTGGGCCTTTTCTGTGAGTGGCAATGTGGCAATTGTACCATATTCACAGTGGGAAATAAATGTCATTGGGTTTTCTCTAATAGTCATAGTTAAAATCAGCCCCTCAGATTTCATGCACTGACCTTCCCAAATGAACCATGCCAGGTTTGGCTCCCCTTGGTCTTGTTACAGCCAAGATGTGGTGGGAGTTCAAACTCTAGCTGGTATATTAATTCCATGAGAAAGAGATGGCTCAGGTGCAGACCTCTTTTGTCATTCGGAGGATGAGCAGAGGGTTGGCAGAACTGTGCCATGACTGTTTTGTTTTCAGCTGGTTTGATTTGGATTTGTTGGCTGCGCTCTGCCCTGTGTAACTCCGTGGAGCATTTAATCATACATTCAGCTCGGGCAATAAAACCCCACATCAGTTCTGCTATTAATTGATTTTGGAAGTCAGCTGCTAGACTGGAAGTTACCATTGAGCTCCAGAAGTGAGAGCTTGATTGAATTGCTGGGTTTACAGAATGGATTTGAACATTTGGCAGACCCTCTTTGGGGGACAGTTGTCGCTAGTGGTGCGTAAGAACCCTGGAAGCCCTCCTTGCACAGTGGAATCATTAATAACCCAGGCTAAACTGTGAGCTCCTGATTGTCAGGCAGGGTGGAAAGGGGGTTATCACTTACAGGCATCAGCAAAATTGATTATTGAGACCTGCATGGATGAAGCAGGACCACAGCGCTTGCAGGCTCCTTCCTCGGGCTCTGGGCAAGTGCAGTGATGCTGAATGACAGAAGAGTGGCTTTATTGGCAGTTCTGGCACTCACTGCTGAGGGAAAGGCACATGCAGAAAGGAGGAGCAAGCTTTGACTGGAGCAGTGTGAGGGCTGCATGGTTTGGGTAATCCAGCTGCTGGAGCTGCAGCTGGAGGACCTTGAATTTGAGCCAGTGCTGAAACTGGGAGAGGGCAGAACAACCTGTGAGCGTGGGTTGGAAAGCTGGAACTGGAGCGTTGCCTTGAACCACCTCAGTCAGGTGACACATTGCACCAGCTCTGTTCCTTTGCTTTCCAAAAAGGTACCAGTATGCCCAGGAAAGATGAAACTGGTTTTGCATCTTGTTGGCCTAAAGGATGGAAAGATGAACTCTGTTTCATGGCAGTTATATCCAGCAGAGCCTCGTGTGTGAGTGATTTCCTTCGTAAGGTGTGTGGCATCTGCCAAAAAGCAGAGCTTTATAACACCAAAGGCAGTAAATTACTTTTCTCCTGACTTCAGATAAGCATGTAATTAGGACAAACTAATAGTGCTGGTGCTCTTTTGTTCCTGCTAGAGAAGCCAGCTGAGCCTTTTCCCCTCTCTGCTTGCAGGCTACCAGGTCGCCTACCGCCTGGCCAGCAGCAGCCCCAACAAGTTCACCACGGTGGAGGTTGGCTCCACAGTCCGGCAGTTCACGGCTACAGACCTGAGCCCAGAGTCAGCCTACATCTTCAGGACATCTGCCAAGACCAGGCAGGGCTGGGGGGAGCCTCTGGAAGCCACGGTGATCACCACTGAGAAACGAGGTAATGCTTGCAAGCCATGGGTTCGGGGAATTTCTGTGCCTGCCCTGGAGCCTGCGCTGCACTTGGGGGGATTTTAATAGCAGGCTACGCCTCCTCCTTCTCACCCCATAAACCTGCCCCAATCCATAGCAACATCATGATTTGAGAAAGCAAGGCAGACTTTTATGAGACACAGTTCTTCTAACCTGCCGGGCTGTTGGAATTGATTTTTCCATCAGCTGCTATATTGGCCATATGCAGCCTCCTTTTGCAGTCAGATGGGTTTTTTTTTTTTCTTCAGCTCTCTCGTTTTCTAGAAAGATTGCAGTCTTAAGAAAGTAAGTGATGGATGAATTATATTGATTAGGGAACGCAAAATGAGAGGCAGTGGTGTTGCAGAATTTCTCCACGGCTCCTCCATTGTGCCTCAGCCCTGACCTAATGTGTTTGTAATTACTCTGCCCTTTCGCTGCCACATGCTTGAGCAGAGCCTTTGCACCTGGATTGCCCAGACTTTTTCTCCTTCTTGCATCAGCCGTGAAATGGTTGTTTGCATCTTGACTCTCCAGACAAATTCTGTTCTGAAGGGAATCTAGAAGGTGGCGTTTATATGTGCGTGTAAATGAAACCAGATGCTTTGATACCAAATGTACCAAAATGTGAAAGACATGTAAGGTATTACAGGATCTGCTCTGCATCACTGCTTGTTTTTAATGCTTTGGCTTAAGGAGCTGCTCATTCCTCCAGTTTTAGAACTGATCTGTAGAGCTTCAGTTAAAAAATTTGCATTCTCTACTTGTGCATGAAGATTTTTAATTTTTTTTTATTCTGAGCTAAAAGAGATAGATATTGGTGAATATGTTGGTAGAGGACAAGAGTGTGAATTTTCCCCTGGTCTTGCACATAGGCCATATTCCACTGCAAAGAACATAGCTGGTCTCTTGAGCTGGCAAAATCAAAACAAGCCAGGGTAACTCTACCAGCAACACTGGGTTTTGTACCATGCGATGTCTGGATATTGATATTTTTAAAGTAAAACTCTCCCCCAAAACTAGAACTATACAACTCCTGTGCCTCAAAAAAGTTACAGTTCAGAGAGGAGCACACTCCAGCAGGTCACCAGGCCAGACTTCCACAGATACCTTTCAACTGTTGTTAGAAATTCTGCATGTGCTTGTGGGCCTGCTCTTGGTTCTTGCCTGAGTTATGCATTA
This sequence comes from Tichodroma muraria, assembly GCA_013390105.1. NCBI lineage: Eukaryota > Metazoa > Chordata > Aves > Passeriformes > Sittidae > Tichodroma > Tichodroma muraria. Next base: position 98,431 of record WAAG01036972.1, on the reverse strand, counting down.
TAATGCAACCAATGGCATTTGCTTTTAATTCCTAAAATGTGCCTGATAAGCAATCATGTGTTTTAAGTCCTTTCTACACCTTGCACGTCATCTATTGCAAGAGTAAGGATTTCCTATTGTATTTGCCAACGATGCCTTCCTTATCTTTTTTTCTTTAACACTTCTGAGAAGAGAGGAAGTTGATGTTCAGCTACCAACAGCAAGAGCCTGTGAGGTGGATTTCAGCTACTCCTGGCCTGTTTGGTTGGGTTTAAAATTCCCTCTGGCAAAGCTCTGCAGGTCATGTGCAGCCTTCCCAGTTCATGAGAGTGCAGTCCTCAGAGGAAGAACCTCTGGAGATATATTAGGAAATTGGAAGTGCCTCTGCTAAAGATACTGTCCATCAAAGAGATTTATCAGCTCAAGGTTTTTCCCACCCCTGTCTGATTGCTGTCAAAGGGGAGGTTCAAAGCCTGACATGTGGAGGCTTCAAAAAAAAACCCACCATGCCAAAAAATGTGAATTCTCAAAGCTCAGAGCCTCTCCTGCTCAATAAAATGTGCTGAGATTCCCCAGACTGTGCACAAGGATGCACAATAGCTCAAGGCAGAACTCCCAGCTCCAATGTGGGAACAATGACCCCTTGTTGCTATCAATGCTTTAGGGTTATCTTGAGTACCCAAATCACAGTGTAACATGACCCCTTTCTCTTTTTGATGGACGGCTCTGCTGGGTCTGTACGTGCTTTGGAACCACAAGTTTACTGATCCCATATTAAGTGTAAGGACAACAATGTGTTTTCCCACATCAGCAAGAATTATAAAAGGGAATGATAAAGAAATCTAGACAGTGCAGCTATTCTACTAAGAAATTAACCTGAAATGTGTATACATGACAATAAATGTTCTAGAATGAAAAGATATTTAATTACTGTTTATAAAGATGTATTTGATATCCTCATAGTCCTTGATGCTAAGGTAGACGGACACAAATTTCTCTTGAAAATTAACAAAATTGGTCACTCTTGTCCTTGTAAATTCCTTGATTAATCCCAGTATAAATCTTTACATTTTGCAGTGATGCCTGTGATTTATAGATCCCAAGTTATATTGTGGCTGTATTCTCCAGAGCCTCTGCTGCAGTGCTTTCAATCTACACTTCAGAATAGTCAACACTGGTGATCAGGGCAGAACTGAGTCAAAAAATTTAAATGTAGCAAGAGATAAAAGTAGTCTATGGAGTCATGTGGCCTGGTGGAGTTAAGCCTGCACTGACAGTCTCACCTTAGTATTTGCTTGTGGCTAAACTCCCATAAATAAACTCTTTATATTAATGGGTTTGTACAAACAGTCAGGGAGTATATCCTGCAACAAGGGAGATTTTAAGATCTCCCATTAGCAGCAGAAGGAAACCCAATCATGGGAGTCTGACTGCAAGGCCTGACCTGCCCGAAAGTGCAGAGCTTATCAGCAGAATGTATAAAATCCCTGCATGCCTCTCCCTCCCTGCCATGGAATAACCCCGCGTCCCCGTCTCCGCCTGTCAGTGTAAGGCACTGACCTTTCACGTCGTGCTGCTGCTCACAGGCTGCTGGCACCCAGGGCTTCCTCCAGCTAATAGCTTACAAGTCTTTGGGCACTGATGTCAGCGAGAGCAGGCTGCAGAGAAATGCCAAAACACGCAGGAAATGGTTTTAGGGGATGGCAGGGAAATGAAGCGCTGGCCGTACGGAGCTGTGAGGAATCAGGCAGGCAGAGGTGTGTTTATGGAAACAAGTGCTGATGAAGTTGAATTGAATTGCTTCTCAAAAGCAAGTCACTGCGGTGTCTCCAATCAATTTCTGCTTTATTACATGCCACACGTTTTAATCAGAATCAATAATCTTCATGATAAACAATTAAACAATTATTCCTCACTCTATAGAGTTTCTCTATTGAAATCGATGGAGCACAGAGACGCGGTGACGGGAAAGGAGATCTGTAATGAAACAGTTGGGGGCTGGCATGCTTACACCTGCATTGCCATTCCCCACTCATCCCAGAGCTGGGAGGGTAATTACTCCAGAGAGATCTCCCTCAGCACTGGCTGGTTTGACTTTGCAGGTTCAAGGTTAGTGGGTATGAAGGGAAGAGCTGGGGAGCTCTGGAAGGGACCTGCACCAGGTGCTCCAGCTCTGTGCTGGTTCCAGGCTGGGGTTTGGAAGCAGCAGCACCAGGAGCTGCTGATGCCTCCTGGTTCAGGAATTCAGCATCAGATGTGTGTGCCTGGACTCTGCCACACAGCAGCCTGTTCCAGCTGGCCCCTTCCTCTTCCTTGTGCCTCAGCAGGGGAAAGAGGACCCTGCACAGCACAGAGAGAACAGAGTTCCTGGTACCAAGGAGTAAGAACAGGTTAAAAAGTGAGCTGATTTACACAGATTCTGTCAAAAGAGCACCTGCAGCCAGAAGCACAGCTGAGTTTTGTTAAAGATTGCCTTGCTTTGCTTGGCTGCCAGTCCTGATGATTCTTCTTTGACCTGCCAGGTCAAGACCCCCCCAGGTTTGAGGTCCACTGGGAGAAAGGTTTAGTTCCTATGGTGGCCTTTGATGCAGGGAGATAAGAATCAGTTTTACTGCTCCTCCTTGCAGTAGAAGGTTAAGGAATGGATGGTTGTGTACTTCATGTGGCAAATCCAAAAATTCAGTGCCCTGTGGCTTTACCAGTGTAAAAATCTGACCGGGCTGTCACATCTCACATTGTTTTGAATTTCCTCTCAAAGCAGCTAAACTATGGTTTGATTGCAGAACGACCAGCACCTCCCAGGCAGGTGATGACCCCCCAGGGGGACGTGTCCTCCCGGAGCCTGGTGCTGACGTGGGTCCCTGGCAGCGACGGATCCTCCCCAATCCGATACTTCACCATCCAAGTGCGGGAGCTGCCACACGGGGACTGGCAAACCTACTCTTCCTCTGTCAGCCACGAGGCCACCTCCTGCATTATCGAAAGGTACCACGTGATCCCAGGCTAGCACAGAAATTCCCATTCTTTCCCACTGGTTAGGAAACCAAAACAAGCATCACTCAGCTGCATGTTCTTTTTGGGAGAGAGAGGTTAAGTGAGGCCACTGCTCCCATTTTAGAGGTGGTGTTATGAACAGCAGCTGAGAGATTTGCTGAAGGTCATGCAATAAATCTAATTAAAGTTGGACTGCAGTGCATCTTTTTGAAGCGTTTCCTGGAAGCACAGCACCACAGATAACACTACTCAGGCTAAATCATATGTAGCTACAGAGTGCTCTGTAAAATACAAGTAGTTAAAAATCCTTTCAGTAGTGACTGATGTTAAAATCCACTCTGAATGCTGCATTGCAATTATCTCTATATAAGCTTTTCCAGATGAAATGAGAACCATTTTTATCTGTATTTTCCATACTGAAGTTTATAGATAGCATCAGAATGTTTAAACTTTGTTATGCAGGCTTCATTATATCCTCTGCAATACTGGTGTAATTAAAGTCCTTGTAACATCAGCAGAAGAAATTGAATGTCTACAAGCAGGTACTTGTTTTGCTGTCCATTTCCTCTGTTGACGAGCCAGTACAAATCAGGTTATTTCTAAAAGGCCATGAGCTTTAGGAGAATCAGGTATTCCGAGCATTCAGATACAGATTTTTCAGGTCTGTTATTGAAAGCATTATACCAAGGCTGTGGTATATGGCAGCTCACTGGTTGTGTGCCAGTATCTTTCCAGTCAAAGCCTGTAAAAACAAGGAAACCATCTATGTCACTTAGACTTGACGTTGACATGACTGAAAACAAAAGATCAAAAAGGATGATTCACATTAATCAAGTTGCTGTAGGTAAGTAATTCTGTCCTGGTAGGGTGGCGCTGCTCAAAGAGATTTCTTCTCCCTCTTGCTAACAGCACTTTCCTGTGGAAGTCCGAAAGAGTCTTGGATGTGAGAGTGCTGCCCATCAGAATGCATTATCCTTGATGTTTAATCATTCCTTACGAGTAACTTGGGTTTGTAGTCAGTGTTACATCTGCCAGTGGATGGTTAGACACTACCAATTAATTAGTGAAATCCCCCGTAAGTTACAGCTCTGTTTCAAACCTCTGCCTGCGACTCCAAAGGCAGCCTCCCCTTCACCTCCCCTGCCAAGCCAAGACAGAATCATCTTTGCAAGGTTGTGTCAGCTGGAAATCACTCTTTGCATATCTTAAAACACCACCTAGATAAAAGAGCTGCAGGGAACCTGTTGTTGCTGTCTTTATTAAATAATATTAAGTAATGGCATTAATTTGGGATTCAGCAGGAGCGAAATGCACTGATCAAGTGGTATGGTGTAGGGGATTAGTCAGGAGCTGGCACTCTGAATTCCTGAGCCTGCTGGGCACTGGCTGACCCTGGGCACGCCTTCTGCCTCCTCCCCATCCGTGCTCAGAGGATGGGCTGACCCAGATGGCTTTGGAGGATATCTCAGCAAAGCACCTTGAAGGCCAGGCTCCTTGCACAGCCATGCAGAACTCAGATAGCAAGCCCCAGTCGTGGGCTGCTCCATGAGCTGCAGCCTCAGGTCTGTTTTCTGGTGCCCAATTCAGCAACAAATCCATGAACTTGGGGACTTGGGGCAGGAGATATCTGGGGGAAGGTGCTGATGGCAGCAGGGATGGGAACACCTGGGAAGCTGGGAGAGACTGCAGAGAAGAGGCAATGGGGAGAGGAGAAAAACTGCTCAGTGACTCTGATTGGCAGTGGGCAGGTTCTCTGTGGAAGCAGGTTGTGATGAGGGAGGGAGATTTCATCCCTCAGCCTTGTTTTCCCCATTCCACAGCTTGAACCCGTTCACCTCTTACAAACTGCGAGTGAAGGCCACCAACGACATCGGGGACAGCGACTTCAGCACGGAGACAGAGGCGGTCACCACCCTGCAGGATGGTAAGGGATGAGGAGGAGAGGCACACGGGGGGCATCACTGAGGGGTGGGGGCTCCCCAGGGCTCCTGGAGCCACTGCAGGGAGTTCTCCATGGAGACTGGAGTGAAAACCAACAGCCAAAGCAGTTTTGTCCACAGGAAGTTGACACAGGTAGCAATGAGATATGGCTGAATTAACAGGCAGCCTTTAAGTGTCCTGCTGTGCCCTCTGATAATGAATCATACTTTCAGGAGTCTCAAAATGGATTTAAACTTCGTTTGATTGGCTTCCAAACTCTGCACTAACCATTATCTTTGCAGAAATTGAATAATTTACAAGAGAGCATTAAAAATAAATGTAGAACCCTGCATACATTTGAAGAAGTTTCTTCAATTGTTTTCCCCTTACAATCCACGTCAGTCTGCAGAATGGCAAAATTGCTGAGGTATAAGTAAGAAAGAATACGAAGCTCCTGGAAACATGAGCATTTAATCCTGCAGATCAGGACTAATAAACTGTGAATGACATTGACAAGGCTTTTATTTTTAGCCTTAGAGATCAGCTTCTAATTCCTTGATTGTATAAAGTCGATGCCTGAATGCAGAAGTAGCTCTGATGTCTTGAATGAAGAAAGGAACTCTGCAAAGTAGGAAAAGCATCAGTATGTGCTTTTACCCTGGGAAATTGGATAATCCTGGGATACATACATGGATAAATATATATGTGTGGATGCTGTGAGGTGGGGGTCAATCTCTTCTCCCAAGTAAGAAGTGGTAGGACATAAGGAAATGGCCTGGTTGCACCAGGGGAAGTTTAGATTGAATATTAGGGAAAATTCCTTCACTGTAAGGTTTCTCAAAGGCTGCCTAGGACAGTAGTGGAGTCCTCATCCCTGGAGGGATTTAAAAGCCATGTACATGTGGCACTTGGGGACATGAGTTAGCAGTGGGCTTGGAAGTGCTGACTTAATGGTTGGACTTGATCATCCTGGAGGTCTTTCCCAACCTAAACGATTCTATGGTTTTATATATATGGTGTGTGTATATATATATATATATGGTGCTAGGAATTATTTTGTACAGAGCAAGGAGTGACGAGTTAGAAATGACATTGAGATATAAAAATAGGAAGCCATTTTCCCAAGGGAATGTGATCTTGAAATCAGAAGAACAGAGGGCAGAGCTCAGGAGTGTGGAAAGTTAAACAGGAGCCCCTGTAATACCTGACTAATGTACTAAGCAGCCCCTTAAAGGCATCCTGACTCTCCACCTTCCTGCACAACAGCAGCAGGGTCGGTGCAGGCTGTAACTGGTGCTAATGAGGCAGCACTGACTCACTGTTTTGGAACTTAAAATACCATTTTAAGTTCTCTTTGGATTTAGCTACAGTGGATCCAGAGTTGTGCTTGGCCTCCTCACAATGCAGCTGAGAAAAAACTGTGAAAGCTTCTCACCTCGTGAACAAACAGAGCATTTATTCTGCTGAGCAGCCCCAGTGCTGCCACTTGAGCACTGCACTGTGGAGGGCTGTGAGCTCCTGATAAGCCTTTGCTCCACGAGCTGCTATGGAGTGTCTGGGAGTGCCACAGGCCATGGGCACAGGAAGGGGTTAACCTGTGGTTAATCAAGCTGTCGTGACTAAAATAATGTGTGACTATGTGGCACACACTCCTAAATTCAAGGTGGACTTGCCTCAAAGGTCCTGAAAAAATCTCCTGAAAAATCTGGGAGCAGTTTTCCCACGCTTTGGAGCCAGCACATGGCTGGTTTAACTTCCTTACAGATGGGGATCCGGTGATCTGTGAGCAGCAGCTGCCTCCAGGTTTATGCCCTGAGCTTCTCTCACTCTGCTCAAGCTGCCAAGGCCACAGGTAGAGCAAGGGGTGTGAGAGGAGTGCCTGGCTTCTCCCTGGGTTCCAACATCCACATCCACCATGCTGCTTTTGAGACACACCAAGAAATAGCCAGGAGGGAAGATTTCCTTCAGCAGTGAAGAAAAAGAACTTGATGAATGAAAGTAAAGCAGCCCCTTTTCCACCCTCTTGCTGTAACTGCTTCTGTTTCCTTTTTCTCTTGTTTAGTTCCAGATGAACCACCCAGTTCTGTGTTAGTAACTCCCCACACGACTTCCTCTGTCCTTGTGCAGTGGCAGGTAGGTAAAATGAAAAATTCTGATGTTCTTGTGAAAATTTTTTTGGTTGCTTTGACTTGTTGAATTTAAGGGTACATTGCCAGGGACATTTTCTTGAGCTGGAAGTATTGTACTAAAATTGAAGGACTGCAGCTACTTCCTTATTTGCCTGATGTACCATAAATTTTAGTGATGAATGGAGATTCCTGGCAGTTGCTTTTACTTTGTGCCCCACTGGAGATTAAGGAGTGTCTGTGGCCATGTCCAAGTTTGTGAGTTGTCAGATCCTTCTGCCCTTTCATTGCTATCCATGGATGTGCATCTTTACACGGAAATATTCCACGGAGCGTGGTGTTGGTAAGATCAAGTAATCGAAAGCTCACATCGTGCACACCCTCCTCCTGCTGCTGGAATGATCAGAAGCCTGAGATCAGTGCCTGAGATCCCATTCATACCTCTGAGGAGCTCCACACGCCCTCTTGACTCTTTGAGAGGGAAACATTGAGTTTCTTCAGAGAAGAGAAAGGAAGTTCGAGCTCTCCACAGTCCCTCCGGGTTGGATGGGGAAGTATTTGTGTCAAGTCTGCATTTTATATTGGCATTTCCTTTGCCTCTCTTTATCTCTCAATCCGGGCCTCCTGGGAGATGCAGGAACATTTTGTGATCCAGTGCCTGAGGTTTCTTTTTGCAGAGTGGGCATTAATAGAGGGGCCCCAGTGGGGTACTGCACGTTATCCATAACCCATCCTGGAGGGCCTCTGCCCACCCTGCTCCCCAGACAATGTCCCCCACACATAATAAGGATGACTTTGGACAGATTGCATTATAGTGAAAAATGTACTTGTGCATTTACAGTGCAGATGGGACTCTTTGCATTTTTGGAAGAAAAATATATGGATGAGGGTGTGTTTATTGCTGTGCAGCAGCACTTTAAAATCTGCCTGGCTGTGCTGCTGGGTGCCTGGCCCCAGCTCAGGCAGGGTAATCCCGAGCAGCAGCATTGCTTACAGCATGTTGAGCAAATAGGAGACATGTTGAGCAGTTTTACCAAAGGAATTATGGAGACATACAAATCTGCCTCCCCACCTACAACAAGAGCCCCCAGCAAAGGGGGAAAAAAGAACAGAAAGAGAGGACAAAGAGGATGTGAGGCACCATGGACCACAGAAACAAACGTTCCCCCAGCTGACTGATTACTGGTGTGTAGTTAATGTGAAATAGGTGGTTGTTTAGGTAATTGGATGCTTTTCATTTCATGAAAGTGAAATGGGGTTGTTGTGCCAGAGCCATCTCAAGGGAGTTGTGGGCGATTATATGTCATTACCACATGTATATTAATAGGTCCTGGTAATTCAACCGTACTATATTTTTCAAATAAACAAAAATCTTCAAGTCCCACAATAGCCTCCAATTAAGAGGAAGTTTCACAGCAGTGTCTAAGAAATAATGTAAACTGAAAACAGCAGTCAAGCTAAATGGGAGAGTGGATTTCCAAGCAAAGCTAAATTTTTAACTTTGAGCTGTGTTAATAATTCACAAAACAAACTCTCGATGCACTATCTGGGCTTTCAGCTGCTTGGTCCAATCAGTCCATTATTTTTAAATTTAAAGGAGGAAGAAAATAAGTAATTTCCAGTGAGGTCTGTTGTATCAATAATGCAGAGTTATTTCAAATGTTCTGGAGGATGTTATACTTAACATCAGGATCATGTTCTGTTCTGCTTCTACCTTAGAGATAGCAATTATTCAAACTTACATTTCAGTCTTTATTTATTTATTTCTCTTTAAACAGCACAAAAATGTTTCTCTTAGTTCTGTACATTATGGGCTGCCACTCATAACCGTTTTACCTATTTCAGCAGATCCCCCGGGCCTTTCTACAAAATCCTAAATAATCCATTACATCAAAAGCAGAGTTTTGTCCACAGAAGACAGATAGGAAGGGGAAGACCTGACCTTTTAACAGACTACCCTTTCCAGGAAAGAATCATCATTTCCATGGCAGAAAGAGAGACAGTTTGCAAGCTATTTATTTTCTGAGCTTTCCTGTCCTAAATCTCAAGGAAGGAAAGAATAGAGACTCACGGTAGCATAAGAAAACAATGTTTGCTCTCGTGAGACCAGTGTTGGGCCACAATGAGAAATTAGGCTTTGCCTGTTAGGCAGTTACATGGCAGAGCAGGGAGTCACAGTCTCCTCCTCAGCTTCAGCAGGGGTTTCCATTTAGAGTTTTGCAGGATATTCTACGTCAACTTTTTTTTTTCCCCTAAACTTAAATAAAGTTTATTAGTAATTAAAATAGAAAAAGTCATAGGTAGGTGAGGACACTGCTGTGCTGTGGAGCCCTTCTCTGCAAGAGCACCATCAGAGCTAAAGTAACTTCAGTGTAATACAGAAAACAGAAAGTCAAAAGATTGGAAAAGAAAAAACAAAATATCAGGAGAGAGATATTGATAATTTCCAGTAACTCTATCTCATCTTCTTGCACAGGAAAGTGTTTCAGCTGGTCCATGTGCAGTAATATCATGGGATAGCCCAGGAGAAACCTGGCACTTTATTTGGTCTATTTTCTTAGTCCCTTGGACAAGGGGCTCTCAGTCCCCTGAGACTAGGAAAGGTTGTTGTACAAGAGCTTGATTTATTTGCCTTGTAAAATGCAGTCGTAGAGGGAATATGATTGCCCTTTCTAAAATACATCACAGGAGTAAACACCCCAGAGGGAGGAGAACAATTTAACCCAAAAGGCAATGTTAGCACAGGAACAAATGGTAAGAAACTGGCTGTGAATTATTTAGATTAGAAATTAAATGAAGGTTTCTAACAGCCCGAGTGGCGAGGCTGGGAACAGCTTCCCAACAGGAATACTGGGGAGAATTCGTTCGATTAGCTGATTGAAGAATCAGCTCCATTTCTGGTGGAGGTCGTTCTGTGTGTGGAAGAAGCTTTCAGCAGGTGGGGTTCTGCCGTGGGGAGGTCCCAGCCCTGGTGCTCCTCGAGGTCCCTCACAATCCTGTATCCACAGCATCGTTCTCTGGTGCAGATGCCAAATAACAGTGAAAGGTGGTCAGAGCTTTGCCAGAGGGTGAAGCACAATGATGAGCACAAAACAATGATGAATAAGAGATCCTCAACCAGGCAAGCAAGTGAAATCTTGGGAGGATTTGGATTGCTTCAGCAGGCTCTGCAAAAGAAGGCAGCTTCTTGCTGGAGCAGGTTCTGCTCCTTTTCCTGGTGGCTGTGTAGTTTCCTTATACTCTCGTTCATGTCATTTTCTTTTTTGGTTTCTATAAACTGCAGTCTTTCTACTGAATTCCTTCAACCCTCACCCAAAGCAAGGTCCTTGGCACTGAGACAGGACAGTCCTCTCCCTCCTCTTGGCATTGTAATGGAGTAATGGAAAATTCATGTCATTTCTGGAAGCAGAATGCCAGGTTATTACCAAAGGTCTTCCTCCTTTCTATCAAGATGTCCTTACTTTCTTCATTAAAATTACATGGGGCATTACCTTCTATTGTGACAGTGTTTCACACCAGCAGTTAATTTTTACACAATGCTTTTCCTTAGTAAAGTTCTCAGGGCTGGTAGGGATCTTTCTGGATTAAAGACAAGATCATCATTAAAATCCTTTTCATTTATACTTTCAGCCCCTTAAATTTCAGTTAAAAAAATCTTTAGCAGATAAATGGCTCAAGGCATCTCTTCTCTGCAGTTCTCAGCCTGCATTAGACTCAGGAAAGTAATTTTTTTTTTTTTCCAAAACATGAGGAATCCCTTTGCTTGTCTCTACTTAAGCAAGCCACCCAGACACAAATCTCCTTTTCAGTGTGCCAGCTGTGTATCTGCAGCTGAAGGATGTGAGGATGTGAGGGGCTGCTGGAGAAGCCTTGCTGAGGTGTTTTGTCTTTGAACATCTCCCAACATGACGCAGAAGGAAAAAAACTCATTTTTGAGCCATCCCGTGGCTCTGTGTGCCAAACTGCTCTGAGCTGTTATGGAGGAGCCCTTGGTTTTCCTCTGCCCACACCAGAGCCCATCACACTGTAACTTCTCTCTAAATGCCCATATGAGGCAGTTATTAGATCTAGTTTTGTCTTCCTAATCAAAGCCAGAACCATTTTTATTATTCCTTTTTATTTTCTTTTTATTTGCTCATCAGTCTTTCCATAAAATAATGCCAAATGAAGATTGTCCTGCGATCAGTCCCCAGGGAAAAGAAGAATATTCTGTCTGTGACAAAAAGATTTATTTCCTTTTGGAAGCAGTGAAACAATGTTTGGCTGTTCCAGTGTTGGTAGAAGGCAACCTGCATATCCGGGGAGTGCTTATTTATACTTATCACACCTAGGTTTCTCTAGGCCCAGAAGGAAAAGGAGTTTGGTTCATGGTGTGGATTTTTCAGTCGAGAGCCTTTTGCAATGGCCACAGCTGAGCAAAATCCTCAAAGTTGCCTTTAACTTTTGCTTTTCAAACCACACAACCTTCAACCCTGTGCATTATTAATATCTATTTTCACCAGAGCGCAGAGCCACTGCCCCTGGTGATGGATGTCTGTTGCCATGCACATCCTAACGAGCCTGTGGATGTTTTTCAGCCCCCCAAAGTGGAGAGTCTGAACGGGCTCCTCTTGGGATACCGCATCTACTACCGGGAGCTGGATTACGACGCCGGGCCTGGGACAGAATCCAAAAACATCCAGAACCCCTCAGCTCTGAGAGCAGAGCTCACACGTAAGCCTGTGGTTTGGCCCTTAAAATATCCCACAGTGGTAATCTGTCGTTACACCAGGCACTGCACCCCCTCTTGCCCCATGGAAATAAAATGTAAGTCTAAGAGTGCTGGGGATAATTCAGGTTTTACACAACCAGCCTGAAGATGCTGAAAAATGCAAGTGACTTCGGTGTGCTCAGCGTTGTAATGGTCTGTGTTGAACCCTGCCAACGTGCTGGAATTGATGGCCTGTCCCCTGCATACCCTCTGATTTCCTGCTTCCCACTACCTCCACCTCATAATTACCCTGGTACACCTTGTTCTTCTGCCTTCAAATGAGCAACACCTCATTCTCCTCAGCTGGCAACTTCTTCCTTTCTTGTTGTCTTTTTCAATAGTTCTTATAATCGACATTTTGTTTTTCTTTACAGTATGGGGAAAACATCTGAGGAGAATTTTAAAGTAGAATTTTTATAATTCCAAAGTGCTTGTCCATATTTTAAAATAAAATAGCAAAGATGAGCAAGAGTTTTTAGGTGCCTGCTTTCCATGTTAGTCACTGGGATTTATGGCTCACATGGAAAGAAGGTGGAGAGGGAGAGGAATAATAGAAAAAAATGAAAAGGCTCTTTAAATAAAGGCTAGAAAGAAAATCAGAGGGAAGAATAGGCAGAATAAGATGATGTGAGGCAGACATGTGAACACTCAGTAGCTTGAGAAATAAGGTCCAGCAACGAGATGTGCTCATGGAGGGACCAGCCTTTGTCCTCTTTGATGTCACTGGAATATTCAGAATAAGATAATACTCCAAGAGCAACAGAATAGGGTTCAGTGAGACTATTTTAATATCTTACATCATCTGCCATTGCTTTCCTGAACCCACAGAAGTGGTTTCTACAAAAGCAAGAGTGAATTTTAATGAGGGTGTGGATAAGTGGGTGCTTTAAATATAAAGTAATCACCTAACTCTGACCTCACTTACATGGTCAGAGCTAATGAGACTTCTCTGACTGAGCAGCTTGAACCAGAACAGAGATGTAAAGCTCTCGTAGGTGTAGGAGTGCAGAAGGGTTTTTCTCAGACAAAAACCTGAATGAGTGACAGTGTACATTATGAAATAATAAATTTGGATGCTCTCACAAGACAGGGAGCCTGTGAAACCAACCAGTTCTGTCTTTTCCCTCTTCTTGTCTGGCCCTGCAGCAATGTTCCTAATCACTATAGAGGAGAAAAAATGAGCTGTACCTCTCCAGGGAGTCAAGAGAGAGAGAGCAAGGGGTGGAGACAAATTTTTTTTAAGATAAATTTCCCTCTTTCTCCTCATAATTCTTACCTTAGAACACCTCTGTTCCTCACTGACCCACAGTTTTGCACAGCTTAGCATATTATTACAATTCACTCACAGCAGGAATATTGAATTCTTTAAGTGAAATTGTAGGAAATCAAATTCACACTTAAAGAAACAGGTCCTGCCCTGATGTACATGTTCACTTTGTGGTCCACGTTCCAGCTCAGCACTCTGCAGCTCTTCACGTTTTGAATCTTGCATCTCCAGAAATCAGGATGTAATGAGAGCTTTCGCCCCTAGAAATCATTTCATTTTTATTCATTTGTTCTATTTAATCTAAAAGCCAGAACATCTTTGTGTTGTGTATTTGTGAGTTCCTCTATTTGAGGAGGAAATGAAACAGCCCCATGTGGGCGAGATGCTCTCGATGTGTTACGAGAGAGTGATGTGATTTTATTGCCCTTCAAGGTATATTCCTAAAGCTTAAACTGTGTATGGGTGTGCTGCCTCATTTGCCTCTGTCTCTGCTGTACATCATTTGCAATAACTATTTCCTTGCACTGTAACAAGCTTTCTGCTTTGCTTACCCTGAATAGCCCAAGGCAGCTTCAAGACAGTGAACAGCAGCTCTGCATTAACGACGTATGAATTAACACGTAAGTGCACATTGCCTTCAGTTGAGACTCTTTGTAATGGTTCAAAATATACCATGGGCAAACTCCCGTGGCTCTCCTCCACGGATCCAGCAGAAATCAACGCAGATTAATGATTCTGGCTTTCTCCAGTTTCTTCTTGTTTAAGCCTTTGCTTCCCCTGCACCCAGAGACATTGATGATGCAAGTAGGTAGCTGTTGTAAAAATGTGGCTGCTGGGAAGGTAAAACATTACTGACTGTAACAACCCAGTATTGCTGCTGCTAAATGAATTTTGATTCACTTGCTATATATTTTGCAGTCCATCTGAGTTTAGCTGTATCACATCATTAGTCCTATGATTCAAGCATTGCGATGCTCAGGCATTCCATGGAGTACAAGGCCAATTTAGAAAGGGCCCAATGAATTTGTGTGCATCTCCAGAGGTGTTTTCAATTGGAAATGAATAAAATAACATTCGACAGAGTTAAAAGGCAAGTTGCTTTGTGGTGATGATGGTTCACTAGATAGGTTTTGCCCAAGGCTTTTGAGTCACAGATTGTGATGGGCTAAAAAAAAAGAAAAAACGAAGCCCGATCCCCACTGAAAGTTGCATGCATGAACTCTCGTGTTCCATTTTCTTCCACATCCACTTAACACTAAAATCTCCCTTGTGTGACTTCTCATGGCAGAAAATAAAGTTTCCCTGTGCAAGCTGCCCAGTACTACAAGTGTGTATCTTACTGTTGTTTGTTTATGAATTCAGCACTGTTATTGATTTGCTTGCTCCATCTTTTGCAGTCCATCCAAACTTAGTGATATCACATTAAAAAAATTGGGGACCTATTAGATATAATTTACAGTATGCCTGAGACTGGGGTATGATGCTGAACTCGCAGTCAGGTATTGTAGCACAACACTTATAAACAGTTCTGTGACACTGAAATTAGACAAACTTGCCTAATTAGGTTTTTTGAACCTTACCAAACCAATGGCATACTGCCCCTGAGTTAAGGGGACTCTGATTCATAGATAGCAGGGAAAATTATTGGCAAAGGGAGAAATTTGGACCTCTGGCCATGCGTGTCTTAATTCAATGCTCATTTAAATAGGGCAATTTATATTATTGATTGCCCCCTTACTCTAATTTCCCTGTTAAGTATTGTAGATGATAAATGTATCTGCTGGGATTGATTCTTTCATCCTGAAAATGCAAAATCTGAAACTGCTCAGGCGCTGCCTCCCCTAATGACGTTGACGTGATTCTGCTCCGCCCTTGTTGCATCTGTTAATTACAAACAATTGGGTTTTTTAGATTTCTTCACGCTTCTCTCACTCTCCCGCCTCATCTGTCAGAGTAGTTTCCCTGTGTCAGCAAAGAAATTTGTTGCCTGGTGGACAAACGGAGTCCAGCCTTCAAATCTTCTTTTCTCATGGTGATTGATGGTCAGGCTGCGGTCACGTTGGAGGAGAGGATCCCTGTGGAGTACCTGGAATGGGACTCCAGATTCCCCACTGCAGCTCTCCCTCTGCACCTGCTTCAGCTGTTCTAGAGCAGAGCAGTTGCCAAATGCCCCCCCCAAATGAGCATTCCAGGGATTAGGCAAAGGCTAGGCAGGTTCTTTCCTACCAGTGCAGATCAAAATGAGACCTTGTGGTGACATTCAAAGCCAAATCCTGCCATTTTCTGTTCTTCAGGATGACCTAGAGATGTTCCTCTAGTTAGTTATCCATACAAAATGGGTATTTTCC
This sequence comes from Tichodroma muraria, assembly GCA_013390105.1. Lineage (NCBI taxonomy): Eukaryota > Metazoa > Chordata > Aves > Passeriformes > Sittidae > Tichodroma > Tichodroma muraria. The sequence goes on along the minus strand of WAAG01036972.1, from coordinate 83,047 downwards.
AAGAGAATTTGATATTCCTCTTACTGGAGTGACAGCGTGAGGAAACACCAGAAAATCCTGCCATTTCATCACAAATATCTTTCAAAATGATGCAAATACTGTCATGATGTGTGAATTTAGGAGGGACTGAAGTAGACATTGCACTATTGTACTGTTCTATTGCCACATTTTCTGAGAGACGAGTCTGGAGATAAAGAGGTTTTGGAGTCTAAAAGATAGCTGTAGTACAGCATAAATCATAATATATAATATTAATATGTAACATTTTACTTTTTCAGAATTGAAGAAATACAAGAGATATGAAGTACTAATGACAGCATATAATGTCATTGGTGAGAGCCCTACCAGCACACCTGTGGAAGTGTTTGTGGGTGAAGCAGGTAGGTGAAAAGAAAATTAGTTGATTTTTTTTTTCTTTTTTTAAAGTACCAGCATGTTGTAGTATTCTCCAGATAATGTTCAATAATTGTCCAGGAAAGAGATTATTTGAAAAATTCCCCCGTCGTTATTGCTGACAGTTTTTTGTTGCCCGCTCTCCTGGAATAGGCACTGGCAGTTTCTTGCCATTGGAAAACCAGTTGGTTTGCAGGAAGGAGGGAAGAAAGGGCATTTGAAAGAAAGACAAGAAAATATTTTTTGGACTTGCAGGAGGATGACTGTTCACACCAAATTAGCTTGAGGGAAAAATTGACTCGAGTTAAAGAAGTGAAAACTGGAGCACAGGAAAGCCACAAGGGAAAAGAAACGGAGCTACAAAACAAGGGAGACTCGGAAATCTGGTTCTTTTATTTTATACCTCTCTGTGTAGAGACATTGCCTGGCACCACACGTGGCTGTACTTCTGTGCTCTTGAAGCGAGGACACGCCGTGTCTGGTTCAATGCTGGTTTTGGAGGCAGGGGTTGGGCGCTCCCAGGAGTGTGAGACTGTCACTGCATCCAGCCCCGGTCAGTGGCACCGTTCAAGCCCTTGCTTACTCTGGATCTGGCGCCCGAGTCCTTTTTGATCATTTTAAAATCCTCCCACTGGAAGGCTGGAGGTGGAAATCAGCACAGAAGAGTCGAGCAGACACTTTAGTGAACGCCTTGAGAAACGGGTGGTTTGTCAGAGCCCAGATAACCCCCAGCCAGCCTGTCCCCTCAGAATCTCCAGCTGGGAAGGGCAGGACTGGAATGGCTGATGCCCTCCCGCAGCCCTGCCGGCGGGGCCGTGTCTGTGGCGATCCCAGCTGGAGAGAGGCTGGCAGCGAAATCCTCGTTAGTTACGGTCTCAGCTTCTGCAGCAGCAGCGTTTGAAGCTCAGAACAAGGCGAGGCAGCTCGACCCTCCCATTGCTTGGCCCATCTACGGAGCTGATTGCACTTTGCTCCTGTGTCTCGGGGCTGTGGGATGGAGGAGCTAGCAAAGCCAGCACTAATTCGTTTCACTATTAGTCATTAAACATGCTATTGCTCAAAACTAAGCAAAGCACATTTATTTTAAGAACTCTACAGCACATTTTTTTAAACTCTGCTTAACCTTTTCATTTCAAATATGGTGCAACATTCACCATCTTTCTTTGAAAACATCATAAATTAATCAGAGCAGCATCGTCCTGGAGAGACAGCTGGCAATATTTACATTTATTTCTAGTTTGCTGTTGCTCCAACTTACTTCTGCAACTGCAGCAAAGAAAGTCCCAGGTGGAGCCAACTGTATCTGGCTTCAAAATACGGGGGTTTTTTAAGAGCTAAGTATCTCCCTGCTGCAAATGGAGCCAGCACATGCACTCATACACATGTACACAGCATGAAAAATCAGCTGGGGAAAACAAGGAAATGCTGTTATATTGTGTCTTTCAATCCCACAGTCCAGATTTTCCTATCATAACTCAGCAAACAGGGCAATGGGAGGATACAGACTTGACACTGAGATAATTACAGGACCCCTGAGTGTCTGAAGGAAGAGGGATGGGAATTAGATGAGCTTTAAGATCTCTTCAGACTCAAACCATTCCACGATTCTATGATATCCAGGAGGCCTCCTTTCCCAGGCAGGACTGGTGTGTCTGAAGTTGTAGTGTGTGACTTGGCTGTTGTTTTAGAGTTCCTGGATTTATCTCTGGAAAGGGACCGTCCAGGTTCACGCAGCAGAGATGATGAATGTAGGATCTTCCTGGCGATTTTCACTCTTGTTGTGTGAAGTTATTACACTTTGTTATATAACTGCCTCTTCCACCTCCAGAACTGGCTGTGATTTATACTGTGAGTAAAGTGATTGGAGATGGTATTGCAATTTAAGTTTTAAATTGATTTGTGACACCTTTGAGTTAAAGTGTGCTGTGGAAATACAAGGGTTTTGCTGGTTTTTTTACTCAATTTTCTTATCCACGGTAAAGGCAGTTAAGCAGCAAGTTGGAAAAAAAATGGGTCTGCTCAACTCCAGCAATGGGGCATCCAGGTTAAAAACAGAGAAAAGCTTCCCAATAAACAAGTGTTGAGACAAGCACAGCACTGGGCACAGAGTGAAGGTGGCCAGTCCCTGGGCTGAAGCTCTCAGGTAGCTCTTGTCTCAGTGCTGTTAAACGGGGCCTCGTTCTGCCCTAAGCATTGCAGTAATTCTGGGAGAGGGGTGAACATTCCTCTCAGGCTCGTAAAAAGGGATATACAGCCTTTGTGCCTTTGGGGAAATGTGCTGGGCTTAGGCCAGCCCAGTCAGAATACCCGTTTCTGTTGGGTGTTCGCATTGCTGATGGTTGTGCTGCTCAGCTTCTACAGAGTGATGCAGAACGGGGAGTGTCTGATTCCTTCCTTCCCCCTTGTGCTCTCCCCTATTAGATGAGAAAATTTTCCTGTGCTCATACCTGGATTTTCACAGTAAAAGTTCCAGTAGGTAATGGAACCACCTGAAAAGCTTGGGTGAAAAAATCCACTAAAACCGACCTTCTTCAAGTTTTGCCAATTAAATGAGCAAAATATACCCAAATGGGGGAGTGTCTCTCCAGCCCTGGAGTGCTCTTGAGCTGTGCTCCAGCCAGCTGCCCCCTTGGGCAGCCTGAGTCAGTCTTCCCTGCCTCTGACTGATGGGCAGGTGGAAATTCTGGGAGAGAACAATGAGTGAGACAGGAATAAAAGGCCTCTGTAGCCCAACTTGCCTGGTGAACAGGAAAGCTGGATGCCAGTGGTTTGGGTCTTTTGGGGATTTTGGTGGTGGGTTTTTATTTTATTCTACAGGTGGAGGAAATGCTTTTCTTTTTCAAGTAGCCTGTAAGATCAAAGGCTTCATTTTGAGTTCTGCCTGGATGTTGGCAAAACTCACTGGTGTGGAGAGCAGTTCTTCCCCATGCTGGGAGAGTGGGCTGGGAGTCCTTGAGCTCAGCACAGCTGGGAAGGATGTGCTGCCTGTTCAGTCTGAGCAGAGCCCGTGTCCTTCCCCCACCTGCCTCAAGCATCTGCATCTCTCTCCTCCAAGGCCCAGAAGATCCTCTAACGCTGCCTTTTTAGAGCTGGCTGCAGCTCTGCCCTGCTCATTAGAGAACCATGCACATATCCTGACAAATGACAGAAAAATTGAAAGCCACCACTTGCAGAAATTAGGAAGGGAGTCGCAGCCCCGCTGGCAAGCCCCCTTTTTGCCTTGTTAATTCATTTAACAGTTCAGCTGTCAGGGATGCTGGCTCTGATTGGGGAGGCAGTGAGTGTTCAGCGAGAGGCTGGGTACTGATATTCATCCCAGCCCGAAACGCAGCTGCTACCAGAGGTGCTGTTCTGCTCCACTGAAATTAAGACTCTGTTAGAGCAGCCACTATATCAAGAGCATTATTCTACCAGGTTGCTGTCACTACCTGATTGTGTGGGGGGCTCTGGAGTTCGGGAGACTCCACTACCTGCATTTTAATTGAACAGAAATCACAGGTTTGGGCCAGACGTGCTTCACCTAATTTGGGAAGGTGAATAAAGTAAAATGTGGCAGTACAAATCCTGTGCTAACGAGCCTGCAGCCTTCAGTGCTTCTCCCATATACTGCGAAGCTGTTTTGGATGAAAAGTAATGGAATTCATCATTTCTTCCAGCAGCTGCTGCTGGAGTAGAGTGAGTGTGTGCAGAGAGGGGGTGGCAGAAGAGGTGAAGTGCTCCAAGAGACATCAGCCTTTAAACAGGTTGCAAATCCATTTTGTGTGAAGAGGCGAGTGATGTGTGTCATTATAACTGATGGTGACACTGGTGACCTTCAGAATTCACAAGAACTGATGAGGCTGGGTGGTTGTTGTTGTTCTTTTTAATGATGATCTCTGAGAGCTGATTCTGTAATGGGAAAGGCAAGGAGTAAAAAGAGCTGGGAGACAAATCCCTTTGTTTAGAAGTCCTGCATTGAAATGCCACTTTGGTTGTACCATCATCTTTCAGAGAACTTACCTGGCCCTCTAATTTTCTTCCAAGTGGCACTGTAGCTTGGAAAAGAACAGGAATAGGATAGAGTGATGACTGCTTCTTCCTTCTGTCTTCAAAAGCTAAATCCACCTGTTATTGCAAAACTAGCAGACACCAAACCAAATTTCTTCCTGTTATGTGCAATTATTTTCATCTTCCCTCCTTCCTGCAGCTCCACAGGTGTTCCTGGACTACACAAACTTTATTTTATTCACCTGTAGCTGACACAGGGAGGGAAGACCTGCTCTGTCAGTAGTGTCAGGGGAAACACTTGGAGATGCCTGGTCATCTCCAGCATTTTGCAGGCCAGAAACAGAAACCACCTGGAAAGCTCCAAGACTGAAAATAGTGAAATAGGTTTGGGACAGAAAAGGCTACACTGAGACTCTGAGCCATGATAAGGACAAAGAAGCCTTGTAAGGAAGCAAAGACTTGACTCCAAGCACTTGGCTCCCCTTTAGAAACTGCTTCCAGGACAGAAACTGCTCTTATCCCTTCTTACCTGGTTATCTGTGCTGGGGCAGCATCCCTTTGTGCTGAAGGCAGGGAAGGTTGGCAGGACAAGGCTCCTTTGCCCTTGGCTGCTTTAATCTCTTCCTTCTCCTTCCTTGGCCTCGCTCTTTGATGTGTGCACTCCAGATTCCCCCCGTGGTGTCACCTCAGTCCCTTTCTGGAGCTGGGGGTCCCTCAGCACTGCCTGGGGCCCCCCTTTCGCTTACAGCACGGCAAAGAGCTTTATCTCCTCCCCTGCCCCAAACAGCAGAAGAGATGCTGTGTGGAGTCCCCTGTGCCTCCTTGGTAGCAGCCTCCGAGAGGAATGACAACACTCCAGCACACTGGAGCTGGCAGCCTCCATCCTGCCGTGGCCCCGTGGCTGTTTTCTCCTATCTGAGTGGGACACGTGGGCTGACTGTGCCGGTGCAGATAGGAGCACGTTGCTGCTGGCACAGCTGCAAGAGCTGGGTGGGCACTGCCATCCCAGATGCCCCTGGAGAAGGGAAGAGAAGGATTATCATGGCCATTTCACATTGCAGTAGTCTAAAACCTGTCAGCCTAGGGGACAGTATCTTCCCTCGATAAACAAAAGGGGATGGAGGGAAGCTATTGGGAAATAGAATGGTAAATGAATTATTGGTTTCACTTGCTCAAACTTTAAACAAAGGGCAACTTTGGCACTTGAAAAGCACCAAGCCTTTAAAATAATAGGATATTTGCCTTTTAATTGCTGACACCTCTGGACATCAGCAAAAGGCTACTTTTGGGGGATGGCAGACTGAAACTGGTTGTCCTTTTCCCCTCCCCTTCAAATTTAAAGAACCTGCAGAGCTGTTCCCATGTCATGCTCGGTTCTGGATGAGCTTTACACTGTCCTTCTGGGAATGCCTTGCTCCAGGAGTGACAATGGGTTGCCATCCTGTCCGAGTGTCTTTCTCTCCAAGGAGGGAGAAGGTCTCCTCTCAGCTTGGAGTTAAAGATGCAAGCCATGTTCTCCAACAGTGTGCTAAAAGACAGACTAAAGTCAGAACAGGACAAGAAAGGCAAACTGTAGGAAGATGGAGGGGAAAAAAAGAAGTGGAGAGACATTTCCTGTTTGGACTGGGCAAGTAACCTTTCCAGTTTCTCTTGGAAACCAATACACCTGTATCCCAGCAGCATCCCATTTCTGAGAGCAGGATTGTCCACTGGGACCATCCCATCAGTATTTCTTGGTGGATTTTAAACTTCTCCACGTTCACTCTGTGTACAGGGGCTCCACTAAAGGCTTGTCTGTAGCAAGTCCAATTTGGATTTGTTGCTCCCCTCACTGCAGCTCCACTGGAGGTAACAGGAGTGTTGATACCACTTGGCTGGGGAACTAATCCTGCAGGGCTGTGACGGGACAGTAAAAAATAACGAACTAAAGTGTGCCCACATTGGAGCATTAGTCACTGCTTGTGTGCTACTGGTATTGCTACAGTGCTGGGGAGTTATGGAAATGAATTCTGTCTGTAAGCCTTGGCTCCCTTTCCTACTCAAACTGGCTATTTTTTAAGGGTAATTTTATATTCTTAATCTGTTTACAGATGATGCGAAGATTTGCTAATTAGACTTCCAGATTTGGTAGCTTATCTCAGTAGCTGCTCTTAAAATGGCAAGACAGAAAGTAACCGTGCCAGTGTGAGTCTGTGGAAGAAGTGTCCTTAATGTCAACATGTCAAAAAGACATCCCTGCAGCTCTCTGGAGACTGAAATCTAATGTCAAGGCAGAAGGAAGCAAAGTCTGAGAGTCGTAGTGCTGTCAAAGCAAGTTATTCTACCATATAGGAGAAGAAATTTTAAGCGAATGCACTGGAAAGCAGTGTCCAGATTGAGACATAGATTTGATGGGCTTATTTGACATCTTTAATTCTCCACTGACAGTCCAGAAGCTCCCGAAAATGATTTGCAATGTTTTCATGCTGCAAGTAAAAGCCGAACGCGCGCCTCATTAACAGCTCATTAAGTTGTTAATATTGGTCATCAGCAGCCTTTGGTACAGCACAATGCTTTATGCAGTGCGGCAGCTCCTGCTTAGCTCGGGTCTAATTGCCTCTTTTTATCACGTCTCAATGTAGGAAAGATGTTTCTGTCCTAGCAAAAACATCCGCGGGTTTTGATGCGCTGCTCGGGCTCGTCCCTGGCTGTGGCAGGGCTGGGAGGTGCTGGGCTGTGATTGCCAGGCAGCGTTGTGCTCTGACGGTGAACTCGCTGCCCCAGCCATTTGATGCTGATTTTTTGGTGCCGGCTGCAGCCCGAGACGGGCAGGCTCCCGTGCCCGGATCCATCACGAGGGCTCGTGGCTTTGTGCTGCAGTTGGTGGGAGGGGAAGGACAAATGAGCCGTTCTGCTGCAGTGTTCCATGGGCTGGGAAGAGCCGAGAGCAGGGACATCCCTGCACAGGGCGGAGGGAGGAGAAGCCTGATCGTGTATGCAAAGCTTTGCTGGACTAACACCGCAGCTACTCCATTAAAAGCAGAGGAATTAACCTTCCTTTCAAAAAACATGAGCAGTCGGTAGTAAAGTCAAACGAACCAGAAATTGCCCTGGTAAAGAAGTGGGGAAGCCCCTGGCTGGTAACTCCTATTCCAGCAGACACAGGCTGGAGTTGGAGTGCTTTTGACTAAAGGTTTATATTTGCAGCCAAATTCCTATTTCGCCTAATTGTGCAGTCCTGCTCTGCTTGTTTGCAGTCATCCTGGGATATGTGAGCAAAATCTGTGCTGTAAGGATTTTCATATGGGTCTCAACTCCCATGGCTTTGCCTCCTCTGTACAGCTTTGCTGTGAAGCCAGCTGTGGAGAAACACAGTTGGTTTTCTTCTCTGACATCTGTTTGCTGTATCTGTCGTCAATCACAGAACTGGAGGCTTTTCAGGTTGCCTGCTGTAGACTGAAAACAAAAAAAAAAAGTTGCCATATTTTCTGAAGGAAGTATGAATTAGCGATAGCCTGAAATGTCTTGGCCGCAGCAGTCCAGGCACTGAGATAGAACGGGGGTGTAAAATCACAGCAATGATCTCAGGGATGAAAGATAAAGAAAGAAAGGGAAAACTCTCACTGAGAGTCAAGAAAATTTAAATTTAATCTCTCCCTCCCCAGGAGCACAAGAAGATAGTCTTCTGTGGGCTCCCTGGGGTTCCCTGACCATTGCGATCTGTAAATCCTAAATTAATCCCTCCTGGGGGCGAGCTACCCAAACTGGCATTAAAGCCACAGTGAAAGGTTATTCCAGGGGCAGATCTCACCTGTGCCCTTTGACTTTTTTCTGATATAGCTTTTGACTTTTGGTAGATGGCAAACCCAGGGGAGGTGATTTGATACACTCTCTTGGCTGCCCTGTAGCAGAAGGATTAGACTTCAGTAGGTGCTGCCATTGTTGTTAGTGGATGTGAAGTGGGTGCTTTTGTCAGCTGCCATGAACTTGTGCTATTAGGATATTCAAATGTGGCATTAAAAAATTATAATAAGTGGAAGATGACTATAAATAGAGGAGGAGGAGGACTTTTGGGTCCTGGAGAGTGTGGGGAAATAATCTGAAATCAATAATTTTGCCTCTTCTAATGGGTAGACTTGTAAAAGTGGAGGGCAGTGCTTTCCCATCCTGTACTGCTCCCGGTGCACACGAGAGAGGATCAGACATGCTGCAACCCCTCACCATCCCTTGAACAACCTTCAGCACCTCCTGGGGGTGAATCCTGCACTCATCAGAGCTGGCACTGCTCTCCTGACACAGCTGTTTCTGCTCTTCAGTGGAGAAAACCCCAATGTGCATGGATGTAGGGCAGAGGGGGCTGCAGGAGCTATCCCTGATTTGCATGGATGTAAGAGAGAGGGGGTTTTAGCTTGCAGGTTCGTGCCTGTGGTTGTTTGTGCATACCTAATGCTGTCAGGCTCTTGCTGTTCCTGCTCATGGGCCATCTCTGCTGACTGATGGGCTGCCTGCCTGTGTGTGATCATATCCTTGTTGACAAGAAAGAAATAGAGGGAAATCTCATTTTATTATTCCCCCCCTTCTTGTTTTAACCACCTGTACGCCCTTTCCAGAGACAGTCTGACAGTTCTGTGAGGGTTTTACTTTTGGGCCGGGCTCTCTCACTTCCTTGATGGATAATCTCAGTATGCAATGTGATAGCCTGCTCTAGGGTTGTGTTTGCTAAGTAGGACTGTGGAATTCAGCAGAAGAAAAGTGTGTAGGTTTTGTTTGCAGGCTCTTTCACGGCACTGCTCTGTGAGGTTTGCCATGGTTGTAATCACCCAGATCATGTCTGCCCCATGAAATTCCCAGATTGCGCATGGCTCGCTCACATGGGAAATCCAGACCCCACTTTAAAAGATTGGGGATCACAGCAACAGTGTTTTCACTGCCACTGGAAGAGATACTGAGGAACAGGATGAGAATGGCTCCTCAGTTCAAAAAGGTCACTGGCAGGTAAGCCCCTAGATCTGTGTCCATGGAAAAGAGACTCTGCTTCTAGTCCTTGTTTCATTTCAGTTTTCAGGAATTCGGTTTGCAGGAATGTCATCTCTCCCTCCCTCCACCCCCACCTCCCTTCTGTCTCTCTGCAGGTGCTGAAGATACCTGTGCCAACGTTGGGAAGCTTCCCAGTGCTAAGCATAGAAGCTGGGGATGTTACATTTGGGGATCGTTTGCAGCTGCTTTAATTTATGTTTCTTCATGACTTTAATACCCTTAAAAAATTGATGTGGCAAAACACAGCTACTGTGCTAAATGTGGTGTACAGAGAGAGCCAAGTGTTTGCCTACCCAGACAAGATGGCACAGAGTAAAACCACTGCAGCTGTTCCAGATTCCCAAAGTTCTCATCCTGAAAGCTGTTCTCTGTTCTCTTTTTCTTCTTCACTCTTTCTTCTCCACTAAAATAGGTTTATCTTTTTATTTTTTTGTCCTTCTATTCCACGTCTTTCTATTTTTGCATTTTTGCTCTGTCTTCATCAGTGTTCATGAAGGTGAGAGAGATGTTTTTCAAGTTGTTCTTGTGTGCACTTCCACTGGTACATGGGGAGATGTTTCAATTTCTCTTACACTGATCTGTGCAACCCTGTAAATCAACACATTCATCAGCATCCCTTGGAAAGGGGTACTTCCAACTAAAACCTGGCTTTTACAGCTGTTTTAGCCTCCTCCCCCATCCAGTTGAACATCTCAATGATGGGGAAGCCAGATTGCTCCTTTGCTGAGACTCATTTCATGTCTCAGGGTGTCACAAGCCTGACAAAGTCAGAGTGTCACAAGCCTGGCAGGGCAGCATTGGTGCCAAATTGCTGAGTAAGAGGGCAGGAGCACTCAGGCCTAACATAGCAAATGGAGTGTGTTGGAGGGGTTAAGACCCACATCCCTGGAATGTGGCTCTGCCTCTCTTAGTGCCTCTGAAAAACATCTGAGTAACCACAGAAAGCGCAGCCCTTGGAAAAAGCACCGACTTCCATCACGAGATGAAGCCCAGCCTAAAACAGCCAGAAATTAGTGGGAAGAGTGTTTTACATTCTAAATATAGCTTGTGCTGCTCTGTCACAGTGGAAAGCAGCTTTGTAGTAGCTGGTTTTGAAGCACAATTGACTAATTGTTATTGAGCTAATCAGCATCACTCACGCAGCATTCCTGATGGCACCGAGGCTCTGCTGCACAGGAAGCTCTGATCCTCCCACTGCTGTTTCCCAGACTCTGTAAGAAAATGGCCAATAAACACAACCTTCTTCTCTCATTCACTTTTCCTACATGCAAGGAGTGACTGCAAACATCTGCAGATCCACCTTTTTGGTCATTCCTGGGAGGTACCATTCTCACATTTCTTCTCTAAGCCTGTACTGTAGGAAAACCCTTGTGTTCCACTTTGCCTGTTCTGCAGATCAGTCTCACTGCTTTATCAGGTGACCTTCTGTTTGTCGTGTTGTGTTTAGCTTTAGAATCCACTAAACTATTGCTTATCTACACTGTGACTTGAAGGCAGTGGCTGCAGCTGAAGAAGAAGCAATCTCCATGTCACTGCAGGGATGTAACTTCAATACAGCGAGGATGGTTTAGGTTAGGCGTCAAAAAGAATAATGCAAGAGTTATTTTGTGAGTTACTGTTATATTATACATCTCCCTATTTTCGTTTATTTTTATTTTTAAAGTATGGGTGTTACACAAACCCCTGTTTTAAGAGTTGTTAAAGTAGAGAGGTGCTGGCAGAGTTTGTGTGGGAATGACAGCAGTCTGGAAAGAAGTCAGTGATTGAGATTACATGAACAAATGACCAGTGAGGTGATCCCAGTGTGACCCAGGAGGATGATGTCTGAGTCCTCTCCAAACCCTTCAGCCCTGTTTTCCATGTCTGTGTGTGCCAGGAATCAGTGTGTAAACTTTAGAGGCTCTGGTGCGCAAGATTTCACCATCAGCACACACTGAACTGAATATTGCTGTGCCTTCTCCCTTCTTGTTAATCACCACGTAGGTAAAATTACAGCTGATACTCAAAACATGCTGCAACCACCCCTCCATTGTAATGTGGAGACAGATTAGAGGATTTGGGGGCCTGAAGCTGTGTCTTTGTTCTGTGTTTATGCAGCACGTTGTGCAATGAGATTCTGGCCTCTAGGTGCTAACACCAAAATGCAAACATATTGATTACTAGGGAATAAAGGCTGGCATGTTCTCCGAGTCATGCTTTGAAGAACTGGGGGAAACACTTGCTAGATAGAAAAGGATCAGAGGTCTTTACAAAACAGAAATTTGCTTAGGATTGTTTGGGATCAAGCTGATGCGCAGGAAATCCTTCGGTCTCTTTCACTGCATTTTTTTTCCTCATTTTTGGCCTTCGTGTTTATTTAAATGGCGTGTGAGTATCAGGAAATCTTGTCCCAAACTTGTCTGTGAATGTCCTGCCAGTAACACTGCCACTGCAGAAACAATCAGAAAACCAGAAACTGGAGCAGATATAAGAGCAGTGAGGAATGCTTCACAAAACCAGTTACCAAGTTTGCCCAATGAATCACAAGGATTTGTAGCCGACCTGTGCCACAGAGCATCATGGTGACTGTCACAGGGAAAAGGAATGGCAGTTCCATACTGATGGAAAGCTCTGGGTGCCACACAGCCCAGAGAACAGATACCCCAAGTGAGAAGAGCTGAGCTGAACCTCCTGCAGAGCACAGAGCTCTGGAGCAGGGAGGCCACCAGGGATTTGAAGCACCTTCTCTTTAAAGGTTAGAAGCATTTGCAAGCTCAAATTGCCTGCAGTGAGAGCAGAGGCTGCTCAGTGCAGCTGGGAAATGAGGGCAGTGGTATGTTTAAATGTGGATTTAGATGTGTAACTTTATTTATGGGCTCGTTTTGACACTCTCACCACGTTTCTGGATAGATTTGTTGTCTTTTCGTGATCCTGCCAACCGCAGCCCAGCCCATTTTGTTACTATTTGTTGCTAATTACTGTACAACCTGCTCAGTCTTTCTCCTTACGTTTTGGCTGAGAAAGAGTTTCAAGGAGACAATCTCAAAGGTAAATTGAAATCAGATAAGAAAAGAAATGTTTACAAATATCTGCATGAGATTCCAAGGCAGGATACGTGTGCAGAATTCGACTTCATGAGTACACAGATGTGTTTTTTTCAGGGAAAGTGAAATGCTTTCCACCTGCCAAGAGCTGTGTTTGGACCCTCGGGGGTCTGTGTCGCTCCTGCTATAGTTGATAATGTCACTGACACCTAAAGCAGTGTGAGGTATGCAGCTCTAACCTTGCTTTTTATGTATCTGATATTTCAGAAGCCATGAAAAATTCTGAGCTCAGTAATCTTGAAGCGCATTCCTAGAAGGTAAAAAGCCTTTTGAATTCACCTTTAAAATGCACTTGCTTTTGTTGACACAGGCTATCCGTATACTCAGGGAATGGTTTGGGGTTGCAAACAAGTGGGGTCTTCAGGGATGCGTTTCCTTCTTTTTGAAGTATTTCACTTCACCCTTAATGGAACGTGCTGTCGGCACAGAGCCACATCAAGCATCAGCAGCACTCTTCTGCTGTCCCTCGCTGTCAACAAGAAATCTGTGCTTAGAGGCAGAGGGACACATCAGCCTTTGAAAGTTGAACAGAGGGACAGACTCACAGGGCACAAAACCAAACAATTTGCATCTCGCAGAGGCTCTGTGGTAGTGGAGAGAAATGTCTTTTATGGCACGTTTTTGTTTTTTTTTCCTCGTTCCTCCCATCGAATTTTCCGCCGCCGCACCAGCAAAGGTGCAGCTCCAGCAGCAAGTGTGTCAGTGCAGACTTATCACTGGCAGGTTTTAACCACTGGGTTTCTTAGATGTGCTGCGTGAAGGGGTGGAGGAAAAGCAGTGTTCTTCTGGCAGTGGGTTGCATGCGCCGTCTCCTCTGATGGTTGCGTCCCAGAAGCAGTGTTTGTTCCAGGCTGGCACGTGACATCCAAAGAAAAATGCTCTTGTAGGTGCTGCTTCAGACCTGGGAGTTGAGAGCACTGTGAAGCTGACAGCTCAGGACAGATGGTGGTGTCACTCCGTAGAAAGGAAATGCGCTGCAAAAGCGACCCCTTTTCCTCTGTGACTGTACATGTTCCTCTTTCCCTGAGCGTGTCACCCCAGCAGATCTCCGGGATGTGTTTTCAGCTTTGCTCTCTGTGATCAGTTTGGCCTCACGCTATGGCTTGTGCTGTGAAATTCTCGAAATCTTGAGGGTTTTGGTCCCTAACAGCGCTCCCTTGCACTGAGGGCATCCAGCCAAGCGAAGAGTGCAGAAAGCAGGGCAATAATTAGACAAGTGCACCCTTGTGACCAAGCTGGGGTTTACTGATGGTCACTGTCACCTCATGTATTCACCATCCAGCCAAAACGGAAACAAAAAAACCCCACAATAAATAAATAAATGGTTTTAACCAAGCCCTGGGATAAAGGCTATTTTCAATTTTACCTTTCACGTTTTAATTGTATAGCAATAATTTTGCAATAGAGTTGCCGATGGCAAACATGCAAAAGACATTAACTTTATTTATGTTTTGGATTATTAATGTGGCTGTTAAAATTCCTCCAGTTAGTTTTGATTGAATTGTTTTTTTGTGCGATTCTGTCGTTTAATGGAGCGGTAAATAAGAATTTCTGATAATGAGCCCAAGCATCTGTCACAACAACCTGGCGCTGGTTATTAACATTTCCATTAACGGCAGGGTGGGCAGTGATAATATGGAAACCACACAGTTAGAACAAAATAAATAGTTGGTGTCAGGCTGAGTGGGTGTTAATTACTTTTTTATTTTATAACTCTGGGGGGAGGGAGTATTGGTAGAAAAGTGTGACTTATGAAGGTCATTCTCTCTTAAGAAGGAAGTCTCCAGAGGAGCAGCTAACCGGGGCTATCCACTGCAAGCGGTGAATATTTCATCGCTTCTATTTATGGCCCAGAAAGGGGCAGAGAGAAAAGAGACAACTTTCTCAGGGGGTCTGGTAGGAGGCTATGGCACCATGAACACAGAGAAAGGACAAGTGTAGCCTTTGCCCTGCCTTTCCCTCCCCGCTTCTGGAGTCTGACCAGGACACGCTTCAGCACCTTTTCTGTGAACAGAACAGGAGCTGTTCTGTTACAACCTGCCGGAGGCTCAGACAGCAGGTCAGGAGAACAGAGCGTCCTCAGTAGCCGTGGAGAGGAAAATCCACCTGCACCAACTTGGATCCTGACAAAGGGAAGGGATGGAGTGACCCAGGTGCACTCAGAGATGAGTTTCCTAGCACAGCACAATGCAAAGAAGAAATGCCATCAGGAGCCAAAGAGGGCTGGTGTATGCACGTGGAGGTTGTAATCAAAGTGGAGCTAACAGAAAGTTGTAGTAGCAAACTAGAAGTCATTCTGTCATACATAAAATATTAGTGAATTGATTAGCAGCTGACTGGGTTTGGAGGTAATTTTAGGCAATATTTTGGCCCAAAGTCTTGCTTCAGAGTGGCATTTGGGCTGATGGTGGCCGGGGCTGCCTCGCTCACCAGGAACAGTTGATCAGGAGCACCGGCCACTCCCAAAGGTAAGCCCCAAACTACCAGGGAACCAAGGCAAAATTTTCCTTTATTTTCCAAAGCTGCTGGCAGGATTGAGTTGATTCAGTGTTTAAGCCAGCCTGTGTGGAGCAGAGCTCAATCACGTCCCGAGGCTCAGCTGCTCCTCACTCCTCTTGTGGCAAGACATCCCGATGACGCAGGTGCCCCGAGGCTGGCTCACTGCTGACTTGTGGCATAAACAGAGCCTGTCCTGGGTCCTTCTGCAAATGAGAAACCTGGATATGAGCTAATTCTGCTTGTCACTGTTAATTCTTCTGTCCTCCTTCCTCCCTAGCACCGGCGCTGGCCCCACAGAACATCCAAGTCAACTCCCTTTCTGCGAGCCAGCTGGAGCTCACCTGGGACCCCCCTCCTGCCGACAGCCAGAACGGGAACATCCAAGGCTACAAGGCAACCCTCCCATCTCTGCTGTTTTCATTTATCTTGCTTGGCATTGCTATTTACTTGTGAGAGAGCTCTACAAAGTGCAGTTGCCCTTGCCGCATAAGGCAAATTAGAGCAGTGCTCAGGCTGCAGTAGGGAACAGCAGCAAGTCCCAAAACCAAAAAAAAGAGAATGAGATTGGGAGGGGGGAGGAGAGTAAAGGGAGAGTGTGCCGTTATTTATGGAGAAGGAGAGCATGGGGAAATGGGGAATGCAGATAAGGAGGCAGGTCCACTTAAGCAGGCAACATATCTGCTCCAAAAAGCAACACAGATACACAAGAGCTGGGGGCAAGAAGTGTATTGAAGGAAATTAACTGAGCTTTCCCTCCATCAAATGCTACAAGCCTTTAGGAAGAGCAGAACTTTCTCCCAGCTGGAAGCCTGAGCCAGGTCAGATTTTGGAAGCATTGCTTCATTTCCTTAACTTTAACAAAATTAAATCAGAGTATTAATTGCATTTGGTTTGCAGGAGATGAGCACGTTGCAGAGACACGCTGCTCAGCATCTCCAGCACGAGAATGGACCCTCAGAGAGTGGGAATGGGCAAGTCTACAAACACTGGAGCTTGGCTTGGGTTCAGTGTCTGGCTCTGCCTCTCTCCATGAATTTAGATCCATAAGTGAAGGAAAGCCAAGCCAGTGTGAGCAATCTGGCATCCCTTCTTGGCAGTAATAAGCATCCTTATATATCAATCCCTGTCCTTCCCCTTTTGTACACATATAGATGGCTTCAGCAGCTTGGCTTGGAGGGCCAAGGTGGAGTCTTGCCTTGGCTTGTTCTCTCAGCTCTCTGGCTTGCTTTGGCCAGTTGCAATGCTCTCACTGCCAGGCCTGTCCAATAAGTAGGGCTGGCACCAATTTTCCGCTTGGAAACAACTTCTCCGAAGCCTGATTTTACGGCACCCGGGTAAAAATTATGTAACGGAAGAAGGGGGAAAAGCACCTCAAGGAAACTTTAGGGAGAATCTTTGTTACCCTCTTCAGGAGGGCGTTTCCCTGGCTGTGCTGTGAGCACCAGTGGTGTGACTGCTGTGCGAGTGCAGAGGGGAGTTACGGACCATGAGGGTGTATCAGGATGCCAGCGCTGACAGGCAGCCTGCACTGCAGGGAGTGTTTAAACTGACCTCTCCTCACTGAACCCTGGCAGCTCACACCTGCTGTCATTAAGCCATATTCTTCACCCTTTGCTCTATTTTTGAGTGGGGTACTCAGCCACGTGGTCACTGGACTCAGGGGAATTTGCTAAGGAAAAGATTTGGCATGTGCTGAAAAACCTGAGTATCCCATCTAACAGAGGAGTCCAGGGCACGACTATACTTTCTTTCTGGTTGTTTTGTAGCTGCAGTGGCCAAATATTTTCTAGGTGTAGGATAAACCTAAAACATGTGACAGGATGAGAGGGAATGCCCTCCATTTGTGCCAGGGGAAGTTCTGATTAGATATTAGGAAAACTTTCTTCACAGATACATGGTCAGGCATGGGAGCAGGCTGCCCAGGAGGTGGTAGAATCACCAAGCCTTGTGTTCCAAAGGCAGTGTGGGACTTGGGAGCGTGGTTTAGTGGCAAACCCAGGGGTTGATGGTTGGACTCATGATCTTAGAGGGCTTTTCCAACCTTGATAATGCTGGGATTCTGTCTCGCTGCCCCAACAGATTTATTACTGGGAGAGGGACACTCTGAACGACACGGAGAAGGTGAAGGTCCTTTTCCTCCCGGAGACAAGCGTGCGGCTCAAGAACCTGACGAGCCACACGCGGTACCTGGTCTGCATCTCCGCCTTCAACGCGGCCGGGGACGGCCCCCGGAGCAGCCCCGCCCAGGGCAGGACGCACCAGGCGGGTACGGGACCTTGTCCTGCCCGCCTGGGCACGGGCCAGGGGAGACGGGGCGTGCGGGAGGGCAGCGCTGTTTGGATTTGCGCTGTAGAGGTCCTGAAAGCGGGGGGAAAAAAGCATCAGATAAGTGGAGTGTAAGGAAAGGGAGTGATACAGCTGAAATGAGAACGGAGTGGCAGAAGGGCCAGTCCCTGAACTGAGTTGGTCCAGGAGGAAACAGTCCGTGGCGATGTTTCTGGTTTCTGCTGCCGCACCTGGAAACAGAAGGAACTCACTTCCAGTGCCTGGAAGTTGCCCTGATGACAATTAGACATTGTCTAATTTGACAGTGATTGGCAATTTGAAACAAATACCATGCTTTTTAGAATTCCTCCCTATTTTTTTTTTTTTTTTTAAAGCTCCCGGTCAGGCTGAGCAGTCCCTGTGCTGGGTGTCCTGGGAGTGCTCTGGCACAGGATAAGGCAGTGCCCTCGGTGGTGGCTGTGAAGAGGAGGTGGCTCCCGGAGCATCCTGAGGGCCCTTCCCTTCCGTGCCCTATCTCCTTGTTTGCCGTGGAGGTTCAGTTTTGCAGCTGACTGGCTGTATTTTTGAGGCAGGCTGCATTTCTGACTGATTACAGGACACTTGGATACAATGACAAATTCCATTCTCAGCTTGTTTCTTTTAGATTTAGGCTGAGCAAATAAAGCAATGTTTTATAATATATATGTATATTAGATTGACTGCTGCTGCTGCAATTCAATCTGTCTGCAATCCTTTCAGCACCCAGTGCTCCCAGCTTCCTGGCCTTCTCTGAAATCACCTGCACCACCCTCAACGTGTCTTGGGGCGAGCCAACAGCAGCAAATGGAGTCCTGCAGGGTTATCGAGTCGTCTACGAGCCCCTGGCTCCTGTCCAGGGTAAGAAAGACTCTGATCATACATATTCATGGGGAAACGACACAATAGTACTGTAGGACCTTTCATCTCTGCCCAATTTCCTACTTGCTCTCTGCCGTTTTCCGAGAGAAGCCAGGTGGCAAAGGGTAAATAAAACAATTCCACTTTTGCCAAAACGCTTCAGTGAGCCATAATATTGTGGAATACAGCTTTTGTCTTGTCTTCTCTCATTTTCTTGCACAAACTATAGTCTGTGTGATTTGAAAAGTCATTTTACAGCCGTCATTACCTGGTCTGGGCGAAGAGGAAGCTCAGCCTGGGAGTGCCTGATTGTCTCCAGGCGTTGCCTTTGAAACTGCTGAGTAGGCTCCATCCCAGAATAGTTGTCAGGCACATTTGTGTTGCTTATCACATCATGTGTCACTTCTGCTATCACAGAGACTGCCCGGGCATCCAAGTGTGCTGGTCATCACTGGCAGCACCTCTGCTGTGACAGGGAGGATAACAGGACAGAGACGTGGTTGTGTCTCTTCACACGGAGTTTTCAGGCAGCATTTTTAACCCAGCACTAGAGTTCAGTTAAACCACAACAATTTGCTGGACACAAACGTTTCATTAATTTGCTAGAACAGCAACAGAGAAGGATTTGGCAGTTTCTCTGAAAACAAATGTAAATTCATTCCAAAGGTGAATTAGAAAAGATGACATAGTTTGTGGATGGCCTTATTAATATTTTTATATTCCTGGTAGATTGCCAATAGTTCAATAGGATGTCCAGCTTTGGCAGCGTGACAGCAGGGAGAGTAATTTCAGCCATTGCCAATCCATTTTAAACTCTTTTCCAAAGAAATAAGGATATCAATCACTTGTATTTGCTTCTCCTGTAAGGAATAATGATCTATATTGTCTGAATATCCACGTCTCATGCACAGAGAAAGTTAAACTCAGGACTGAAAACACCAGAATAAAAGCACTGTCAGCCTTTATGGCTGGCAGGTCTGAGCACAAAGAGCTAATACAGGAAGCCTTTCTAATTCTGACCAAGAAATGTGTACAGGGTATGCAGGAGGTTCGGGCTGGTCGGGCATTTCCTCCCTTTTCTTCATTCCTACACAGTGTTTAAGAATACATTTTTTCCCCCTGAAAATATGGAAGTGTCATATCATGTTTTCTCTGCACATATTTGACTTAACATCCTTCAGAGCCTTTGTTGTCTTTTCTTCTCTTCCCCACCTCTGCCTGTGCTGCCCCTGACTCCAGCTTGTCTCTCCTTCCCCTCTGGAAGATTTCTGATGTGAGCAGGAAGGTTATGGAGAGCTCTTCCTAGGATGCAAAATATTTGCCTAAATTTATTTTCCAGTCTTTACCCACCATTTGCTCTTGTGCCAACATTTTTCTTTCAGCAAGCATATTTATTCTCCTGCCATGGAAAAGAATCCCTTCCTTGATGCCATCATTTTGACAGATTCACAAATATTCCAAGTTGGGAGGGACCCACATGGATCATCAAGCCCAGCTCTAAAGTAAATGGCCCATATGGGGCTAGAACCCACCTTCCTCCATGTGAGCACTGCAGTGCACCAACCTGCATGGACTGGACCCTCTTTTGGAGATTTCCTCATTCATATTTTGACTTTCCACCCAACCTTGATTTTTGTCTGAGCGTCCTCCCGTGGTGACACCTTCTACCTTCCTACTCACCAGCCACCACTTACCTGCCCATTTTTCCAAGCTTTCCAGCAGCAATCTGTTCTTTAGCACCGTCTTATCCCTGCTTGACCTTTTATTGTTTAAGCTTTACACTGTTATGTTTTACACAATAATAGACAACTAAATTGCCCCAGAGCCTTTTTCAACAGGTTTTTTTTGTGTGTGTGGTTTTTTTTTCTTTTTCTTTTTGGAACATAACTTGAAAATGACAAATGCCTTCTGATTTGTCTCAGAGAAATGAAATACTTCACCTGTGGAAGGAGGGAGCACTTTTACTGCATCCTCGTTAGCCAAGGAAAGATTCCCTGAGTTATAAATTGTATCTGGAAGAAAACTTTGAACAGAAATTGCTTGGACATTATTCTTTATTTAAGTGATTAAAACTGAAAGCATCATCTTGATTTGCATAAAATAAGCATCTGGATTGAAAACATCTTCCTTCTGCGTTTTTTTGGAAAGATAAACTAGCAAGCAGCCATTTCTAGTGGGGAAAACCTTCTCCTGCTTCCTACATTCTTGCTTTGAAATGTGTCATGCACATATGCAGACACAAAAAACACCAGGAAGACTCTCTAAATTTGAATTTTTTTATTCTGTAAAATCTTTTATAAATCAAATTCTTTCCATTGACTTACTTCTAGAAAATTTCAGTGAAAGCCAGATTTTTTGTTTTCAAACCATTGAAACAATTGCCCCTCGGTCCTTCATGCACCATTGAGAATCTAAAGGTGAAACTAGCTGTGAACCTTGGTGAAGGGAACAACTGATTTTAATTGTAAGAAAAGAAAAAATCCGAGAGAGTGAGGAGAGTGAAACACAAGTCACAGCTCCAGCCTTGTTTAAGCTCCCAGTGCTTTGGTTGCTGTGGCATTTGTAGCCCCAAGGTCCCGGTGAGCTGCACATCCTTCACTCTGCATCCACATGGGGATGGTGGATATGGCAGGATGAGATGAATGGGACAAACCTGGCCCTTGTTCCTCCTCCAGGCCATGTTGCAGGTTATTTGGGGAAGCAGCAACAGAGAAATGCTTGCCTGGGAAGCAGTCTGGAATGTGCACTCCTCTTCGTTTACCTCCTCCTTTCTTCCCAGAATAATTAGTGAAGTTACATGTAGTCTCTTGGTAATTTCCCAGTTGTGCTGTAAGGTTTTTTCCTTGTCAGTACTCACTTATCAAGCTTAAACTCTAATTATACTTATCAGTGCTGAAAATTGCCTATTATCACTACTTAAACTCCTGCTAATTGTAAGAAATACTTTCTTAGCAAACCGTTAGATGATTTTACTTACCATCTAGATGTAATAAGCTCCACTTGATTTCTGTTTTTGCATTGAAACTCCCTCTTATGTTTTTTATCTGTGTGGCTGTTCCAGGGGTGAGCAAGGTGGTGACTGTGGACATCAAGGGGAACTGGCAGCGCTGGCTGAAGGTCCGGGATCTCACCAAGGGCATGACCTATTTATTCCGAGTGCAGGCCCGAACCATCGCCTATGGACCTGAACTGCAAGCCAACATCACAGCTGGGCCAGCAGAAGGTGAGGGGGACTATGAAAGCAAATCACAAGTCACACATCACTTCTACAAACACAGGGCACCAGCAGGGAATGGTGCACTCAGGGCTTCACATGAATTTCCAACTCCAAGGAGAAGCTGAGTCACGGGATGTGGTTCAGTGTGTTTCACAACTGCCACGAAAAACATATTTCCTTTTTTTGTTTTTCTGAAACCTAGAAGTCTAATGTGAATAAACAAAACCCCGTAAATAAATCATAATGCAAACAGGCCAGCCAGGGATTTCTGAGCTGCAGCCTGACAGCACATTGCATAATTCTGACTGCTCTGCGGTGGGAGGCAGAAGTAGAGTAGCTGCCGAAACCAGCAGAGGTTCCTGGATGCAAAACCAGAAAGAATTTACAATTGTTCTCTCCTGACACGTTGGCTTGTGGGGGGGGGGAGATCTGTGGATTTTCTGCTGTGTCAAGAGCAGCTGCAGGGCAGAGTTCCCCGCTTGGTTCAGTGCCTGCACCCAAAGAGCTGGTTTTCTTATTTGATCAGTGACTTTGATAAACAGATGATCCAACAAGGTGAATGCCCTCCAAAGATACCAACCTGTCAGGTAAGTCACAGAGCATCAGTGCAGTGACCACAGCTCTGATTTTTGTTTGTTTCCCACTTTCACAGTCTCCCACACCACACCACAGACCAAGTGTAGATCAGGAATCCTTTCTAAAGTGGCCATGGCATCTTCCCAAGCCCATGAATCTCCCCATGAACCTCATAGGCTGGTTCCACTTCTGAAGAGAGAAATAGCAGTGGCAGTGGGTAAAATGAGAGTCCTTTTTCCTCTTGCATCTTAACACAGGTACCTTAGTCTTGGGGCTACACCTGTAGGGCCACGAGTTGGACTGTGATGATCCTAGTGGGTCCTTTCCAACTCAGGATGTTCTGTGATCCTATGACCTGTAAACCCCATTGATATGTAACTGCTGGTACTGGAGCTAGTGAGAAAATCAGGTCAGTAGCCCATAGAGCTGGTTTATGTTGCATATTTGTTGACCAACACTTCAAGATAATTTTTCGCCTCTTTCAGCAGAAGCAATTCATGCTGCAGTTTAATGCCACCTTCATTTGCTACTCTCCTTTCCTCCTTCAGGGTCTCCTGGCTCCCCTCAGGAAATCCTGGTGACAAAATCTGCTTCTGGGCTGACGCTGCAATGGACTGAGGGAGATTCAGGAGAAAAACCCACAACTGGCTACATTATAGAGGCACGACCCTCAGGTAAGCCCTGGGAAATACAGGGAGCTTGATGTCATCAGTTCCCTTCCTTCAGTCCCTGCTGAAGTGGAGAGGTTGTTTGTCATCCCAGTAAGGTAATGGCATTTTGTGAGAGAACATGTTTCCAGCCAGTATTAAGATGTTAGTGGTTTATTATGTGGTATATTTAGCATATTTTCTCCTCTTTAGGAGTAGTCACAGAAAATTACCCCAACTGCTCTGGCTTTCACTGTGCTACATCACTGGAAAATCATCCAACAGATGAACTAATATAGTTAATAATTAAAACTCATTTAAATGCTTACAGCATCTTTCCTGAGCAAGGACTAATAAGTATTTGCGAGCTGTATTTTGAGGACTGCAGATAGAAATCTGTCTCCTTCTGCAGCAGAGCACAGCAGCTAATTACTGTTTTAATGTTAATAATAGGGCCAGGGTTTCAGCAGCACATACACATTTCCTCCCCAGTTTGTTCTGCAGGGAGGGCGTTGAGGCGGGGGGGATTGAATCCCCCATCACCACAGTTCTGCTTGGTGCTTTCCCAGAGCTCCATTGCTTCTGGGATTTGCATCTTAGTGAAGCTATTCTCTGCTTTTTTCCAGAATGTCCCCCCACTTGGACAAGGTAATTTTAAAAGTCAGTGTGTGCTTCAGCCTGATCGCAGCTTGGTACCCCTTGCAAATTCAAAAAGCACAGATTTCCTGGGAACTAAGTCATTAAGGAAAGCCAGTGAGTGCTGCCAGGCCTCTGTATAATCTCCCTTGATAACTTCCCTCCACTCTGACAGGGAATGTTGATAATCACTCTCCGGGTACAGTTTTCCAGCTGGTGATACATCCACCAGCTCCTTGTTCCACGTGGGCCATGTTTGAATGTCACCAAGTCGAAAGCTTTGCTGAAGTCAGGATAGATGATGTCTGCTCTTTCTCCTCTTTTGACAAGGTCTGCTACTCTGTCACAGAAAGAAATTAGACATGATTTGTACTTGACATAACCATCTTGGCTGCTGGTTCTTTCTTTTTCGCTTCTAGGTGCTTGCACACTGCTTGATTATATATTGATTAAACGAATGCTTATCTGATTATATAGAGGCTTGTTTGTGTCTTGAATGTAAGGTTGTTTTAAAACCAGTGATTTTAATCACAGTTAACCAGACCAGTAAGAAAATTATTGAGGTCATCTCTGAAGATACAGATTTCCATACCTGCATCTGATAGAATTTGCTCTGTAGTGAGGCTCTGCTGTGATCCTAAAAGTTCTTTCTTATTTCTGTCATTTAACTTGACAATTGTTTTCAAAATAAAAGCAAGGGAAATACATACCTTCTCAAAGCACTGGGGTTTCCCAGAGTGATCAAGTTTGCTTTTAATTAGAGGCATGACACTGCTGTGCTTTTATTTCACCTACATCAGCTTTTTAGTTCTGTCCCTACTTCTTCAGAGATAGAAAATATTTTCTTATTTGAACAGCATTGTTTGGTAGCAAGTTAAAACAAACCTGTTCATTTAAAATCACTTACCAGCTTACATTTCTCCCATTTCTTGTGAGTCAGAGTATTTTAGGGGGAAATCTGCAGCCCATGTACAGATTGTCTGCAGGCTTAGAAATCCAGCTCGTGTGAGTGGTGACGTTGGAAACTCATCCCCTCGACTCCCTGTTGGATGTGAACAAACATTCACAGCTCATGGCTAAGGATGTAGGATTTGGGGCCCACTCCTTTTGAGTAGGAAGAAAATAGTCCCTCCAAGGCAGGTCTGAGCTGCATTAACCCTGGGTCACTTCTGCTGGCCCCACTCCACTGATCCTGGAAATGCACACAAGAGGTCTTATTCTCCCACTCTTGCAACCTGACTGTTGAGGCATTTAATTCCTCTTCAGATTATTTTAATCCTATTCATGCTGCTGTAGCAAATGAACTAGGCATTTGTATGCTGGATTCTCATCCTTCATTCTGGTTGCAGCTGTAGGAAGCATGAAATGTGATCCAGGAGAGGAGGCAGACTAATTGGAAGATTTGCTTATTCCACCCAAGCGTCAGCTTCCTCTCTTTGCTGCTTTTCTTCCTCATCTCTGCACAGAAGAGCCTGAAATCTGAATTATGAGCTTAACAAAAGCAAGGAACTAATTCTTCCTCTCAGGGCTGGTCATTCAGAGCAGCTCCTGTTTTAATATCGTTCTAAGAATTTGCTTTTGCATGTTGATTTATACAGGTAGTAGAGTGTGGATTGGAGCAAACTTTGTTTTTAGGGAGGGGTTGTTCCAAGAGAAGAGCCGTTGACTTGTGCTTTTCACATAAAACCAAGAAGGGAAAAGATACTTATCCTTCTAAGGTCAAAAAAGGGGGCGTTGAGCAGACAGATGAAAAGCTTTAGCTTGTTGCCAATATTTAAATGCGATACCACTACCTTAGTGTTTCACATCTCAAGTGTCATCTATTATAGGCCTCATTACCCCAAACGTTAAATGCTGTATCATCTCATTTTCCCTGCTGTAGCTCCCTGCCAAGACTCCTCCATCAGAGTAGGAGGATGGCTTTCTGTCAGAAATGGCAAACCCTACTCCCTTTTGTCACTTCCCTTTGAATTTTTCAGAGCCCTGCTGTGTCTCCCAGGGCTCTGCTGCCCTGCTGGGTTTAGCAATGGTGGCAGCAGGCAGCTGAGACTGCTCATTTGATTTCCCTGTTTCTCTGCTGGCTTTATGGAAGGTGACCAGGCTCACTACCTCCTCTGCATTTTGAGTACACTCACACACAGGGATGAAGCAAGCAAACCAATATTTTTTTCCAGAGTGATCTATGCTAGAGGAAGACATAAGAGAAACAGGAGAGTTTTTCTTTCCCTTCAGCTTCTCTGTCCTTGGAGAAATGGATTCCAGTTTAGCTTCTTGTGCATTACAAGAAATGCAATTAAGCAGGCTCTGTCTCTGCCTCTGTAAGTGCTCCCCAGACATCAGCTGGGCTGGCTGAGGAATGGGGAATAGATTGTGCCCTCAGCTTTTATATACAGAGCAAAAGACAAATGGCACAGCGATGTTAAGGTCCCAGTGCTGCTGGGAGGAATGGAGAAGCTGGCTTCACCCCTCTTTTCCCAGCTCCAGGTCACACCCAAAGGTTCCTGTCACTTTTCCTTTAGTGGTGGGCATGTGGCCTGTACATTCCCAGCAATCTCACCCAGAGCTGCCTTCCCAGTGACCCCCATCTGCAAGGGAGGTGTTTGTGAAACACCCTGGGGATCCACACGCCAGGAGGGCACCTGGATGTGGAGCTGCCCCGTGAGAGCTCCATCCGTGGATCTGCCTGTGCAGAGGAGCCCTGTGGGTGTTGGGTCAATCTGCCTCACAGAATCATGTAGATTGGAAAAGGCCCTTAGGGTCATCAAGTCCAACCATAAACCAAACACTGCCACATCCACCACTAAACCACGTCCATAAGTGACACATCTTCCTGGCTTCTGTCACCTCAGGAAGAGCCTCTCTGACCCAGAACAAATAGAGGGAAATTTCCTTTTCTGCTTCTTCTCCTCACAATTTTGGATTTTGTGTGCTCTTCCCAAGCAGGGAATGATGTCGGGCAGCTGGAAGAGAATTGCACCTAAATGGAATGGTCTGGATTGGAAGGGACCTTAAAGATCAGCCAGTTCCATCCCCCTGCCATAGGCAGGGACTTTCTATTAGACCTGGTGCTTCCAAGCCCTGTCCAACCTGGTCTTGGACACTTTCAGGGTATGGGGCAGCCACAGCTTCTCTCGACAACCTCTACCAAGGCCTCACCACCCTCACAGGGAGGAATTTCTCCCTGATATCCCATCTATCCCTGCCCTCTGGCAGTTTGAAGCCATTCCCCCTTGTCCTGTCACTCCATGCCCTTGTAAAAAGTCCCTCCCCAGCTTTCAAGATGATGAGTTCCATAAAGGCAACAGACATTTTGGGAAAGAACCCATCTACTTGGAGAGGCAATTGTCTACCCCATAAATGCTGGGTTTTGCTTCCCACGCCCTGAGGGCAGCTCTCACTTCAGTTTCCTTTCTGGTGTCTCGAGTAGCGTTTTTCTGTTTTCTTCCTTTTCTATTTATTTTTAACCAAATGAGGGAGCGCAGTGTCAGACATGGACACGAACCAGCAGAAGTCAGTAAATTCAAAGTGAAGGGTGCAGCTGCATCCCCAGCATCTGCCATGGGGCCTTTTTCGCTTCTGCTGGCGAGCGACACACCGGGACTGACAGTTTGTCAGCCTTCACTTCCCATTCTTGTCCTTCCACTGCTTTGCATGATAATCCAGCCCTTTGCCTCTGACAAACACAGCCACGTTTTAATTGTGTCCTCTGTAGGAGGAACACCAGTGGTGTTCAGCTGGGCCTTAACTCTCAGCAGCTTCTCCCCTCATAAACCTTCTAATGTGTAATTAGGAGGGAGCTTTATGGCCCAGCTCTCCTGCTCTGAGAGGGGAAGGCTGGTGTTTAAAACCCAAATAACTGACAGCTCTCCATGTCCTGGTTGTCAGTGGGTGGATTTAGTGGAGCTGGGAGCCTCCCTGGCCGAGTGGCAGCTTTATTTAGCGTGGAGACCCTGATTAATGGTCTGTGACACCGGGCCGGCCCACAGGGGCCACGGTGGGCAGAGCAGCTCCTCTCCAAGGTGGGCTGGACACAGCGTTGGGGCAGAGGTGGCTTCACCTTCCCCTGTCACTCAGATCCTCTCGCCGTGCCTGCACCTCAAGCTCAGATGGGACAGAGGCATCGAGGCTGGGAGAGGAAGAGCAAATCTCCCGTCAGCAGGAGTTAGGATGGGGCAGGGCTGGGGAAAACTGGACAGAAACAAGGAGCAAAGAAATATTTTTCTTTTTTGAGGAGCACTTGCTTTTCCATCACACATTTAAGAGGCTGAGTCCCCAGTGAAAGGCAGTGGGGAATGAAGATGGGGGCTGATGTGGCTGAACAGAAAAAGCAAGGGCAGCCTCCCTCGGGATGTCCCTCTGAGCCCTGCACCCGAGCCCTGTTAAGTGTTGCAAACTTTGCTCTTCCCAGTGGTATCCAAGAGTTAATACCCAGCTGATGTGCAGCCATGGCATGTGCATCTTTCCTCCCTAAACTGAGAGGAAAATGCTGTGTATGGTACACTAACGATTTTCTACTGAACTTAAAGGCCAGTCTTTGCTATCACAGGTGACCTTCTAATGAATTCTCTTTCAGCTGAACTTCTGGCATTAGAGCACACCTGGTTTTGAGGATGGGGGAGAATGCAGTGAAGGAATTCACAAGTGTGTGTTTAATATTTAATCTCAGAGTTCACTACTGGAATAAAGTGATTTTTTTAGTTCAGGTATATCTGTGATTATTGTCTACAGAGAGAGGTCTGGATGTTCCAGATGGATATAAAAGAAATTAATTGGGTCTCTGGAATTAAAAATACTGTTGGCCATGGCTTGGGAAGCCACAGGCTATGCTGTGCATAGGGGCAGCAGTGGGGAAGATGTAGGACATCCCTCTTGTCAGGATGTCACTGTGCAGACTCTGAGCACTGTAGCTGCATCAGCACCTCTCTGGGACCCCGGGGATAATGAGCTGAATCATTAACGTTGGAAAAGACCTCCGAGATCATCCAGCCCAACCATTAACTCAGCACTGACAGTCCTACCCCAGGGGAAATCCCAAAGTTTTGACAAAGATTCTTTCAGTGAATGAATGGGAGATGGGCCAGTGACTACATGGCCACCAGCCAGAGCATCTCTGAGTCCCTGTGAGACAGAAATACCTCTGAAGAAACATCCACCAGCATCCTTTGTTGTTCCACACCATCACCACCATAGCCAAGGGGACAGAGAGGAGGAAATGCAATGTTGACCTCTCAAGGGTGGTTTTCCCACCTTACTGCAAGCTTCACAGAGCGGTTAAATTTACACTTCTTGGTCTGTTGGGTTTCCTGTACTGTGCACCCTGATAGGTTTGAGAAAATGAGTGAGAAAGTTGTGTCTGAACAGTTGTGTTTGTTGTAATGAGTGCTGAACATTCACTTTTATTGTTGCTTTTTCTTCCCCTATTTAAGTGGCTTTGAATGCAAACAAATTGCTTTTCAGACAATTCACAATGGGCTCAAATTCTCTTATTGCTGTTTACAAATGTGTTTATGAAAGCTTAGGCAATTCTAGCAAATATGGCCATATTTTATAGTCATGAGATGCATCTTCTGAGTATCAGTGGCTGCAACAATCCAACTTTGTAAATGCATCCCTCACTCCACCCTCTTCAGAGAAACTAAATCCCAAACTCCCTTTTTATGACATTGTAACTTTGTGGTAGAAATAATCTCGGCTTCTATTGCCCTGTAAAAGGGAAGTCAATATTTTATCTCTTGTTTTATAGCCATTGTAATACCCAGCTAATACATAACAATGGTACATTATGATAACTTCATTATAGTCTGATCATGCTGGTGAATAATGTATTGGTCCAAGTTTTAAGCATGGCAGGAAAATTACCTATTTTTATTGTTCTTTGGTGTTTCTCAAATGCAGCTGGAACAATAACACTCCAGCCTGCTTTCTGCATCTGCTGAGACTGCCAATCCTCTTGACCAGAAAAGCTGTAATTTGGGGGCTGTTACTCACTGTGTGTGTCACCAGACATGCAGCACGGTGCAGATCACTGAGCCAATATTTACTGGTGCCAAAGCTAAAACATTCACATGGAAATGCACCTGCAGTGTTAATCAATCCATCTTTGCTCCTATTCCCTGTGGCACAGGAGTAGGCTGAGGGCCAGATCTTGCTCTGTTACACCAGCACAGTTCTGGAATCGCTGCAGTGACTCCAATTAGGTTACACTCAGGTAAAGGCAAAGCAAATGAGAACAGATTCCTGCCTCACAGTGCAGCAGCAGAACGAGTCACTGAGGCTAACACTGCTGGCTGCTGCTTTGTTGATACCTTGATAACACCTCGAGCTACAGAAGTCCTGCTGCTGCTCGAGTCGCGCAGTGCGGACGACTGTCCTTCGGAGCAGGCAGCTCCCACACTGAAGTCGTGTCTGTGGAGAGGTTATCATCCTGTTCCCTCTGCTGTGGGACATGGAGAGGAAAACAGATATTGTTGGAACAGCTTTGATACTAAAAGTGAAAACCCAATGGGATGCTTGTGAGGTCAGGTCTGTGAGAGCTACGCTGGATAGGCGAGCTGAGGGTTTGGCCCCATGCATAGACAGAGACTCCATTTACTCAGCAGAAATGCTGGACACCAGTTTTTACTGGGAAGCTGATCAGTCAGATTAATGTTTGATTCCCGCTCTCAAAATTTTTGAGTGATATTTTTAATTATAGTTGGTTTTGTTCCTCCTGGTACCAGCATCCACCTCGTTGAAAGTTCATTCCGTTGCAGTCAAGTGAATGTGAGGTTACAGGTGTGGATCAGGGATGGGAATGGTGCCTGGTTAGGATGTGAATCAGGATTAGTGTCATTATGGCTGTGGAGAACTAAGATTACCCTACTGAAACTCCCATCAGAATGGCATTGTGCTTCTAACAACTTCAACAGCGTTATAAAAATAAACAAAACTCATTTCTGTTTAAGACTGCAGAGCACGGAGGGCAACACCAGCTCTGTGCCATGCAAAGGACTCAACACTGTTGCTGTCATGGAGCAAGCAGCATTCCAGTGACACCAGTCCCCTGGCACCAGTGCACACAAGGCCACAGTGCCTCCCAGGACTTATCCTGGTCCAAGCTTCACTTGAGTGCTTCAACAACAAAGTAAATGTAAAAGGCAAGCAAAACCTTTGTGATTAGGATTCATTAATGTTGCCTTGGGTTTACCTGATCTGTCAAATGACAGATGTGCTGATGGGTGACCTTACCCACTCAGGAGGGAGTGGCAGCCACTCCGGCCAGCTCAGGTCTATGTGGGTGCTGCTGCTGCTTTTAGAGACCTCTTCCATCTGGGCTATGAAAAGATCCCATCCTGAATAAATGCGTTCACAGATGGGGCTTGCAGGGCATTCTGACATTTGTGTGTATCACAGGGCAGCCTCCAGGTGAGTGTGTCCCTGCCTGTGGCTCCAGCACACCGTTAATGACAACCTCTCTCCCTGAGCAGGTGGAAGTGCCAGGGCACACAGCTGATGCCATTTCTCTCCTTGCTGCTCTCCTAGATGAAGGACTCTGGGATATGTTCGTGAAGGACATCCCTCGCAGCGCCACCTCCTACACAGTGGGCCTGGACAAACTCAGACAAGGTGTCACCTATGAATTTCGGGTGGTGGCTGTCAACGAATTTGGCTATGGAGAGCCAAGTGTTCCTTCTGTGGCAGTATCAGGTAATCATGGATTTGTTTTTAGAAGTCTTTTTCAATGGAAGTTCCCGAGGTTGAGGGAGAAGAGGGGGAAAAGAAACAAACCACACTCTCTAGTTGCAGCAAATAATCAAGGGCAGTTTGTTTTCACTTGTTTTAGGCTAAAACTGCAGTAATACAGTGGTGAATTAAGGTTTGAAATTACAGTATGTTTGATTCTCAAGAGGAAAAATGTGCATGTGCTATTTTTAAGGTTGATAAAGAACCTACTCAGAGTGTTTATGTCAGATCTCTTTCTTGCCATAAGACTAATTTGCAGAGTCTACAATTTGTTTGCTTTTTCTCCATTCCTAGACTGTTTTTTGTTTGCTCTGCTTTCTTTTACTCTGGACTCGGAGTAATGGAGAAACGTTTTCTGTGTTACTTTGTATTTAGCTCTCACAAATACAGAAGTGTGGTTTCACACCATTCCTCATAACCCTCTGTGCTGGCAGTCCTGCTCCAGTGCGATGCCTCCAGTCCCCCTCCACCAGAACAGCTCGTTGGTGATGCTCTGGGGCTCTTCCCAGTCTCCCTGCTCTCCTGTGCTTGCTCCCAGTAAACAGGGCTATGACCTTAACATGCTTCCCAGGTTTCTGTGAGCAGCCCAGCTCTCTGGTTTTCTGAAGGGACTCGAATGCTTTGAAAATCAAATTCCTCTCAGCTTGCCTGGGCTGGGCAGCTGGAGTGCCTCGGCCTGGGGCGAGGTGGGAGACCTTGCCCTTGGGAAGGCTTTGCTGGCTCTCCTCTTCCCCCCACTCTACTCCAGGATGCTTTTGAGCCATAGGTCTCATCCATGCTGTGCCAGCAGAGACAAGGGGAATAAAAGAACCTGATAAAGTGGCTTTGTGATTCAAAATTCTGGACAGTCCTGAGAACCTGGCAGTGCTCCAGTATCTGGAGTGGCTTTTATCTCTTTGCTGCTCCAGCGAAAGGCATGAACACCATTCAGCAGCTCCCCAGCAGGCAGGAGTAGCAAGCGCTGCTCTCGCCATCGCGGCTGCTGCGCTTGTCCTGACACAATTAGCCACTTACCCCGTGAGAGCTTCCATGGATTTCACTGTGAGTGCTACCCCTGCTTTTCTTCTTCAGGACAAGGGCACGGACAACCCACTTCAAACACCAAGAGTCAGTGTTTTTCCTCTCTGGGGTTTCACAGAGGCTGTAACACAGCGTAAAGGACCAGCAATCATGTCAGTCTTTCCTTTGCTCAAAGACATTATTCCTCTGAAGCAGGGCATGCATCTCCTTGTGATGCTTTCTATAAATAAGCTACTTGTTTGTAAGTTCTCCACTTGAACAGAACTATTTAATTTGCCTCCTTTTGATGCTTCAGTGTTCCTCTCAAATTGCTGCATGAAAGTAAGAGGCTTCCATTGAGATTTACAGTCATAAAAGTATAAAGCATTTTAGGCTGGCCACTTCAGCTGGCACAGGGAGGTATAAATTGCCCTGAATCTGCTCAGCCCAGCATGGCTTGTGCAGTTTGTCTCTAGGATTTTATTGGCCTGGACTGGCCTCCTAGCAAAGAAAGAGCATGGCTGCTTTTCCCTGCTGCAGAATACTCAGTGATCTGGAACAAATCTGAGCTCGTATTGTCGGGCTTAAAACAGACTTTTATTCAGATCCAGGCTTGGGACAGTCAGGGAAAGAGGGTTTGGTGATAGTGAGGGGTTGAGTTGTTCTCCTGGCATCACCCATTCCTGCCAGGTGGTGTTCCACCTTACGGACTGCAGGGCAATTATATCAACTGCTGGCTCATGCTCAGAAGCTGCACTTTTTCCTAAAGCTGAGGGAGCTCATGGGAGGATGAAGAGAATATCACTGCAAGAAAACAACAATACTTATTACTTTAAACCAAGACTGGCGAGGTAACTCCGGAAACGGGAAGTTAGTGTCATTTTGTGTTTCCACATGAGGTCAAATGGGGTGAAATGACCTGAGACTGCACAAAATCCAGGTAATTGAATTGATCCCCTGTGCTGCACATCAGGCTTGGCTCAGTGGATGGAGAAGTGATATAGAACAGCAGTGAATGTTGGAAGTTGCAGTTAATGGAGGTACTGAAAGACGCTAAACCAAGTGTGCTTTGTTCCCTGGCACTAGCTGTATTTTTCAAAGAGCCAGTGAACAGCATTTTGGCAAGGTAAGCCTCCCAAAAAGTGGAACAATCATGGGTTATGGTATTAGTGGTTCCCTTGACCCAGGAGTGCTAAGCCTGCCGTGGTCAAGAACTGTAGGTGTGCAGAGAAGAAACCTGCCTCTCTTCTCCTGGTCATAACTTCTTAGCTAAGGGCCTCTGGAGCTGCTCCAGGGCTTGTAGAGATGGAACTGGTTGCCCAGAGAAGCTGTGACTGCCCCATCCCTGGAAGTGTCCAAGGCCAGGCTGGGCAGGGCTTGGAGCAACCTGGGATAGGGGAAGGTGCCCCTGCCCGTGGCAGGGGGTGGCACTGGATGAGCTTTAAAGTCCCTTCCAACCCAAGCCATCCTGGGATTCTGGGTTGGAGCTGTGATATCCTCCTGTTCTCTGCCATCTTAGAAGGTCAGCAAGCCCCTGGAGAGTCTGAACCTCCTCTCTCCTGAGCACCATTGCGGGGTCACCGTTCACTGTGGGGAACAAGAGAGAATTTTAAAGGGACATAAAGAGGAACCGTTACTTGTTTTTTCTCTTTCAGCACAAACAGAAGCCCCTTTCTATGAGGAGTGGTGGTTTCTGCTGGTGATGGCTCTCTCAAGCCTCATCCTCATTCTGCTGGTGGTGTTTGCCTTGGTCCTGCACGGCCAGAGCAAGAAGTACAAGAACTGCAATGGAGGTAAGGCATCATCTCTGTGCTGTGCAAAAGTCTCAGGAGCTGTGGGAATCAGCAATACCTCTCCTTTGAATCCCTGATTTCCTCAGCAGGGACTGTGTTTAGAGCTATTTTGCTTGGCAGAAGCCTTAGAGCTTTTTGCTGTGTGGTTTGGTAGCAATGGCTTTTGCCCATAGCCACACTGGATCAGGGTTTGGACACTGACCAGCCGTGGGCTCAGACAGGACAGACTCTGGAAGTCCCAGGGATTGCAGTAAAAGCCAAGGGGTCTGGGTGAAACACTTGGCAGATAAGGAATAAATAGGGAATTAGCTGAGACTTTGTTTAACTTTGGCATAATTCCCTGATAGAGGGGAGAAGGAGAAAGATGCTGCTTTTCCATGGCTGTACCAATGTGAATGTGTGTGAGGACTATCTCACAGTTCCTTTATACTGAGTGCTCTGCATCTCACATTCCTTCCCTAAGCCAACCTGCAGCTGCTGGGCTGGGGGCCAAGCAGCCAGGAGGTGTCTTGGTTATCTGGACCTGTTAGATTTTAACACATAGTGAGCATCAAGCTTTGAATTTTCCTTTAGTGATGATTTTTGCCAGTCTCCGTTCTTGAAAGGAAACAGGAGCTACCTGCTCTGTAACTTGGAATGTCAAATAGTCCCCTTTCAAAAAGCCTCATTCTTGAGCTCTGAATATTGTTTTTACCTTTTCTTCTCCCTACAAGATAAAGTCCTGGGAGGGTTGTTCACATATGTATTTCTCTGATAGCCTCCTCCACCTGCAGCAAGAAATTTCTCTGATGCCAGGTGGTGCCAGAAAAGGCATATTAATGAGAAGGATCAGGTGGATGTGTCCCTGCACTACCTGTTTTTAGGGATTAATGTAATGAAGTCTTCCAGGCAGTATTTAGCAATTCAGTCCCAAAGTGAAGATCTTCTCTTTCTTTGTAATTCACTTCTAACAAGTGTTAGAAAATCAGATTTCAGTCCCACAAGATATAAGATGTATGCATACTGTGGCATTTTACCAAGTTAATACTCTTACATATTTGTATGCACAGCTCATAGGAAATCTCTCATCTTCTTAGTTTTACTATGTTTGGGGGACAGACATGAGAAGGCAGGTCTGACCTGTGCTGTCAGATATCCGTGTTCACGGAGCCCTAATGCAGCGCTGAAATTGAAGCTGAGGGTAAAGCCCCTGTCTGCTGCGACGTGCAGCCAGCCCTTCTCCCTGGGACACGGGCTCAGCTCACACCTTCGGGATGACAAAGGATGAGCACAGGAGAGAACAAGCTCCTGCTAGATTTGATCACAAGAAATAATATACTCTGCTGTATTTTCCTTTGTCTTCCCATCCCGTCCTTGTTCCTGCCTTACATTGTCTGGTGATTTCTCCATGCCTGATCCTCATTTCAGCTGTGGCATGTTTTTCCCATTCACTATCCACTTGCTCTTCCTCTTGCTTTTTTTCCTGCCTTTTTTTTCGCTCTCTCCTTTTCCTCTTTTTCTACCTTTTCTAGTTTTATTTTCTCTTGCTTTGCTCCAGTCAGCGTGGAATGGGATTTACAGTACCTGATTTAGGACATCTTCAGTAGCCACCTAATTTAGTTATTTGGTTTCTATTTATAGTAAAAAAACAAGAATAAGCACTTTTGAAGCACAGCTTATCTGTGCTATTTTAGATACTTGCCTCTGAATGAAATCCATCCATCCATCCATGACTCCTTTCTCCTCTTTTGGCTTTCTCTGACCCTTCACATTCTTGATACACTCCTTGCCTTCACTCTGTTCTCACTTGCCAGTAAGAAAAGTAAAGAGAATTTCAAATAATTAATGATGTCATAAAACAGGAAGAAGGACAAGTTAGCTCCTGCAGTTCTATTTCAGGCAAAAGTGCTTTTGTTTCAGCTGAACCTTTCATTTCCTGGCTCCAGGTAAAACCATCTCCAATGTGGAAGAGTCGGTCACCCTGGATAATGGAGGCTTCACTGCTCTGGAACTCAACAGCAGACACCTGAACATCAAGAGCACTTTCTCAAAGAAAAATGGAACGAGGTAAAAATCTGGGAATACTGTGCTTTTGGAATGTCTTTTTTCTAGCTTGAAGCACTGTTAAACAGGCAAAAGGGAGAGACTGAAGAATCCAGAGAGGACTTAAACCCCCAAGTCTCTGCCTCAAGCTGTGATTCTGGATTTTAAGCATGATTTCATCAATTCCATGGGAATAACAACATCCCAAACACTCATCCTTTGCATTTCCTAGGTCTCCTCCTCGGCCAAGCCCAGGGGGGCTGCACTACTCTGATGAGGATATCTGCAACAAGTACAACGGGGCTGTGCTGACCGAGGGCTTGGGCCTCAATGAGAAGCCCCTGGAAGTGTCAGAGTCAGAGGTAAGCATTTCCCTCTGCCTCACATTGCACAGACACTGCAGATATTCATTTCCATGCTGAATCCTGGCAAGTCTTTGAAGTGCCAGTCCCATACCTGCATCATGCTGTTGTAGGTCACTGTTTGTCTGTCTCAGGGATTTTAAAAGGTTCAATTCACTAGGCTGTTTGCATCACATCTTAAAATAAAAATATCACAGGAAAGAATGACAAGCAGGACCCAGCCAGGGCAGATTCCAGACCTGGCCTTGGCAGATATTCAGTTTTCCAGAGTCAGGTAGAAAGATAAGTGCAGTCAGCCAGAGAGTGTGTGCTGACCTCTCTGGGAGGATCTGCAAACCCCCTTCTGCCTGTGGGCTGCTAACTTGGATCACTTTGGGGAAGACACACACGTGCTGCAAAATAACCAGCTACTGTCTGGGCAAGGTTAAAGGTGGGATGTGCTTTGGATGGCTGCCCTGACTGGAGCGTGGAGTGTGGTTTGCAGCTTCACAGCTACAGCAAGC
Source organism: Tichodroma muraria (assembly GCA_013390105.1). Lineage (NCBI taxonomy): Eukaryota > Metazoa > Chordata > Aves > Passeriformes > Sittidae > Tichodroma > Tichodroma muraria. The sequence goes on along the minus strand of WAAG01036972.1, from coordinate 46,430 downwards.
CCCACGATTCAGAGGAGTGGTCTGAGTGGTGACAGCCACTGTCTTGGTTACAGAGGGAGTAGGTGGGGAGTGAGTAACTTGCCAGAGAGCACGTGGCCATACATGGCTGTGAGGGCCCAGCATTCAGCTCTCTGCACACCCCAGCCTTGCCTTTAGACTGCTCTCCACGGAAGGTGGGTGTATGCCAGCATTATCCATCTGGCAGGGCTCCATCTTGTGTTTCACATTCCTTGTAAGAAGGAAGAAAGCACTTGCTGTCTGTGAAAGTCCAGCAGTGGCCAGGGGTGAATAGACAGACTTCAAAGGAGATCCAGAAAGGTAAATCTGTCTCTAAAATCAGATGCTGTCAGCTGAGATCCTGACGAATCCGAACTGACAGCGCAAGAAGCGAGCAGTGGGCCAAACCATGCCAAACCTGACCCTTCCAGCAAGAAAAAATCACAGGCAGCAAGTAGTGAAAGAAGATGACAGTTTTCATCTGTAGCTTTTCTGCACCTGCAGCTACAGCTGCTTTTCCTGGCTACCTAGCTCTCACCTCCTGCTAATTACCACCGACAGCCTGCTGCTTTGTGCTGCCCTGTGGCCGACCCGTCGTGCAGGCAGCTTTCCTTGGTGCAGCTCAAGCTGCTGTCTCTGCAATGCTCCAGCATTACCCTCCAGATTAAACCCACAGTGCTTTGGTCATGTCACTGTAACAACACAGCATTAAACCTGTCATTAAAACAGTTTGCTGAGCATGATCGTGAATTTAGCACTGGCACCTTTTGACATTAATTTCAATGTCCCGTGTGGTATTTCCTGGTGATGTGCAGAAGTCTCCTTGCAGGGTGTCATTATGCCTCCTATATGCACTGTTTGTACAGCAGAGAATTGAAGGGATTTTGGTGGCTTTTTTCTCAGGCTATTGATATTGTTTATTTACTGTAGTATTGCTGTCGAGCCTGAAGGTCTCAGCTGAGATTCTGGTGTTTTTGTGAATGTGGGTGTGCACGTGAGTGAGTATGTGCACAAAATATGCCACTGTTTTTCCTTGGGGCTTGGATGTGCAGCCCGCCTGTATAATGTCTTTGATGCTTGTTTGTTTTTTTTTTGTGGTGGGGAGTGGTTTTAGTCATGAAATGTTAATGTGCTCCCACTAGAGAGAGCAGTAGAAGATGCTGCCTTTTGATCAGCCTGAAAATGCTGTTTATGTTGGCAGGTGCAGGCAGGAGGTGAGGGTGGGTTGGGGCAGAGGTGGGCATAGATGATTGACCACTCTCTTTTCAAGTGTTCCTATACCTATTAGCTCTTCCTGTTTGTCTTTTATTTTCTTTTAGTTCCTGTTCTCAGAGGAGATCTAAATAGACAAGCTCTGTTTTTTGAGTTTCAGATTTTCCATCTGTCTTAGCAGGGAAACGTTTGCCATTGGATGAAGAGTTAAAGATATTTTTTCATGTAAGAGTGAGTTCTACCCAGGTTTGGTCCTCTGCAGCAGAGGGTCCTGATGCTGTTCTCCTCTACTACATCTTTGTGTGGGTCTCAAATTCCACTTAATATGATGCATATCAGTGCAGGCAGGGACAAAAAACTGTGCCTTTGCCTTCAATCCACTTGTCACGGTGTTACTGCTTAGTCTTACGCCTGTTGCCTGAGGTGCCAAGATTTTATATGGAAAGGAAGGAAGCTCACTGGCTTCAGGTCTCCTGGGGTTTACTGAACATGAAGAGCTCTTGGGCTGACTGACTGTACTTAAAACACAGCTGCCTGGGAGCATTCCTCCAAGCTCCCTTCTGGAGAGGAGAGATGCACAGAAACAAAGAGGAAATCAAGTAGGACTTCTAATATTCATCAATCAAGTGGTGAACTTGCTCCATGTCTTGAAAGCCAAGCAACAGTACTGTTAATGAGGTTAAAAAAGTTTAATTGGCAGGAGTGGAGCAGGAAACTGCTATGAGTGTAAATTCTAAATTATTAGTAATAATAGGCTTTTAGTTAATGAGTCAAGTGGACAAAGCTCAGGACAGATAATCTGAAAAAATTTGGTGTTCACCATGTATAGAAATCTGATGATGTATCTGCAGAGTCATCCAGCCAAGGAAGAGCAGGAAGAGAGGGGAGGCTGGTGCATGTTTGTGTGTTCTCACATGTCCTTGTGGTCTCCCAAAAACTGTTTCCAGGAGAAAATTCTCTCACAGGTCGCACCTGTTATCAGTCAGTGCTGGATGCTCTGGCCTTCCTTCCCACTGCTCTCTGCAGTCCAGCTGGCTTTGGCTTTCTCAGCTCTGTAGGAAGATATTAATTTCCACTTAATACTTCAGAGGGAATAGAGTTTAACTTATTTCCAGTAAAGCTCTCCAGTGATTTTGACAAGCTGGGCACTATGTGGAAACCAGCTGCAGGTGACACATAAAATAAGAGTGGGTTCCCATGTCCAGAGAAATATTTTGCATACTGGGTTGCGTTGTCTCTTTTACAGCATATTTATTTCAGGCCATCAAAAGAAATACTGCTGTCATCTACATTTTTAGGAGTAATCTTATAAGGCTGTTTCTTTTGTAGTCACTTAAAAGGATAACTGGAACTATTATCAAATTTATTATCACATTTCCCACTGACTAAGCCAGCCAACTCTGGTGGCTGACTTGCCTCTGAGCAGCACTTGTGCATTTTGTGCTATGAAAAATATACCTAAATAGCCTTTCATTTTCTGTATTTGTTGTTTCATAGGCGTCCATGCACCTTTGGTTGACAGTGTGTAATGTCACCACACACCCAATCACGCTCCAGCCTATGGAGGTTTCCAAGGTAACATAGCCACAGTCGCAGGGAAAGAAGAAAACAAAGCAAAAAGCCCTGCAGCATTTCTATTTACTCAATAGTTTAAAAACCACTGAAGAGTAATCCTCTAGTATAAGCTGTCTGTATTGTCATGCTAAACAGGTTTATCTTCTCTTTGATTGTCATCAGGCTGTGGAATGCCAGTTTAGAGCATTCCTTGCTGATAAGGGTGGTTATTAGAGTCTTGCTGGGAGCAGACCTTAGGAGATACTTCAGAAACACGGACAAAACAGTCAGTTCCTGCCTGTTCTGAAAGAAACACAGAAAAAACATGTTGTATCAACACTAACAAGCAGGTTATCCTTTCCAGCATCAGCCTGAATGATGGTGAAAGGCTGAAGTTACTGCAGATCTGTATGTTTCATGACAGTTCCTTCTGAAAAACCCTGGCCTTATTTACACCAAATTAGTGTTCCCTTTCAGTTGGTATAATGAACTAATTAGTGGACAAATTATCAGCAAGTGGTATTGTTTTAAATTCTCTCTTTCAGTTCATGGCAAATCTGAGTGTCACCATATTTCAAAGAGTAGCAGCTCATCTTTAGGTGTTCCTGGGATTTCTCCTCTTTATTATGTTGACTTCTGGCAATCTTGAAAGAACTTGGCTTAGGAACAGAAATTATATTAGTTTTGTGAGTGAGTGGTTTTTTTCCTGGTGATGGACAGAGCTCAGGTGGCTGCATCAGTACTATTACAGCTATAAATCTGCATGTCACATGCTTCTTTGCATTTCTCCTTAGGGCTTCCAGCCTTTTCGTTGGCTTTATCCAACAGGCCCCATGTGTCTGTGGGGACATCAGGAAGACTCATAAAGAGACACTAGAAGTTTGTGGGGGTTTTTTGCTCCTCATGCTTATGCCACCTCAGCTCAGCTGTGATCCCTCTGTTCGGCAGGGCTCTGTCTCCTTGTTGGGTGGCTGTGTCTGAGTCAGAAAAGCAATGGTGGGCTGGGGAAGGAGTCAGGACATGGGAGAACAGTGCCTTGTGCCTTTGGTAGAGAGAGCACCTCCACGGGAGCTAGAGGAATTCACACCTCTAGGTGCTGCTTCTGGGGAGCGATCCTCCTGTCTCTGCTCAGGATGCAGAGACTTCTCTTCCAAATCCCTCAGCTTCCCAGGCCTTTACCTTAAAATTACACTATGGACACACAGCATAATGTTTGGAGACTGATGCAGAGAGCAGTAACTTGTGTCCTGCTGAGTACAGAGGGAACCAGGGTTTGGGGATGTTGTGGTGAAGTTGGCTGTGTCTGCAGCTGAGGACCAGCCCGAGCTCCTGCTGCCAGGCCCCGCCATGCTGCCACATCTGCAGCCATCCATGGCACTCCTGTTGCAGCCCCTTGCAAAAACAGACAGGGCAGTGCTGGCAGGATGTTCCTGGCAGCAGTGCCAAGACTCTGGAGCTGTTCTCTGCACCCACTGGCTGTGAAGTGGTCCAAGTCTGGGAATATTCCAGAAATGCTGCAAAAGCCACCTGTTCAGGAGGGTCTTTCGAGGGAGTTGGGTGTTGGCTTCCCAAGCCTGGCAGCTGGTGCAAAGCAGTGTTTTTCTAGGAGATAGGTTTGCTGTGTTCCTTCTGGAATAATTATTAAATGCTGATAGGGCTTTGTTGTATTAGTAATTACTTGTCAAGCCACCTGAAGTTTTTCATTCTTAAAAATCAAACAGTACATAATTCCTAAAGAGCCAAAGCCTGGGTAGCAGTGGAAGGGAAGTTTTGCAAAGCTGTAAAGAGCTGCTTTGCTCACTTTTGGAAAGCCCTGGCAAAAATTTCTCAGTTCTGTCCATCACCCTTTGTGCTGGAAAATGGTCATGGAATAGTATTGAAGCAGCTACCTAAGCAAAGAACTGAGATGATGGATGCTGTGCCCTTTTCAAACGATGGTTCACAAGGCATTTGAGGATTGTTCTTCAGAGACCATTAAAAAGGAGCTTTAGAGGAGGAGAGACGAGTTTAGTGGCAGGCAGGATCAAGAAGGATGTGTGTTTGCTGGGTGGTGTCATAGATCAGAACCACACCAACCTTTTGAAACTAATTGCAGCAACGAACAGTGACAAGCTGCGCTTACCTGTCTCTCGTGTGTGTCCTAGGCAGCTCCTACTTTGGTATTTAATTGCCTCTAGAATTGGCAATGCAGATTTTTGCGGGGGGGAGGGGAGAAGAATAAAAGCTTTTGCATGTTCTAACCAGAGATTTTGAGGGAAGGCGTGAGGTCTGGAAATGCCTGGGTCAGTGTCTGCGTGCTGGATGGGATGGGGCTGTTACTGGTGGGAACATCAGTGGGGACAGAAGGAAAATGTGTGCTGAGATTCCACCGCCGAGGCTTTGCCATGGTCTCTGCGCTCGGCAGAGCTGTACAAGCCCTGTGTGATTCCTCCAGCTGCATCCCAGCAGCAGCACTTCAGAGGAGGGGCAGATGCACAGAGCTTATCTGGTTACATCTCAATAGAGCTCCCGCTTGATACTGATGGGAGCTTTGAAGCTCTCCAGCCACCGTGCATAAATGTTTCAGGGCTAGGATCGGCTCTGAGCACAGAGCTGGGTCTGACTCATCCCAAGGAAGCAGCCCCTCCTGCCTGGCAGCTCTTCTTTCCCAGATTTTGCATTCTCTTTCTTCTGTTGCTGCTGGTTGTGTACCTTGTACCATCAATAATCAGCTGGAACATGCAAATAATGTTATTTGCCTGTAAAAAAAGTCTGATTTTACTTAACTCCCTTCCAGTTATAGAACTAATTTTCAATATTTAACACTCGGAGTCCAGTGCAGGTGGCTTGGGCTGGCCACTCCAAACATTGGCCTGGCTAACCAGAGTGTTTGTGTGGAAGGCATCCCTGCTGTCCTTCCATCAGAAGAGAAATGTTCAGTCGTAATTGCAATATTTCTGATTGTGATTGAAAGCTGTTGGTTTCTCTGTGACCTCTCTACACTTCCCTGCGTCTTGTGCCCAAACAGGAGCTCCTGGCTGCCCCTGCACCGTTCTGCATGGAATTAGAAAGGATTTCTCCGTCACTTATCATCAGGGGACTCTCTCTCTAGCAGCAAAGTCTGGTTAAAGCAGAGCACAGTGCTTTTCCACAGCCCAGCCTCTACCACAGTAGGACTCCCAGTGTGGTACAGGCTGGGCTGTGGATCTCTCTTACCTTACAGCAAGATCTCTCTTACCTTACAGCTTTAGTCAGCTGGTGATGCTAAACTTGCCTCTCATTTATCTGCGAGCACAACAGGCTAAAAAAATCATCGACGCTAATGGCCGATTATTTAATCCTATTTTTCCTGATGCCCCAGGTCACTGACTCCGATTACGAGGACGAGTTGCCCAAGCACTCCTTTGTGAACCATTACATGAGCGACCCCACCTACTACAACTCGTGGAAGCGGCAGCAGAAAGGGGTGAAGCAGCACCCGGCGTCCTACAGATACGAGGAGTGCACGGCCAGCGAGACAGAACCCTATTTCCAGACTGTCATCACGACACAGAGCTCAGGAGGGGTGTACACCCCGACGGGACAGCCCGCGCCCGGCTCCCGGACTCCAGTGACAGGATTCTCCTCCTTTGTCTGAGCGGGGCTGGGGACACGGCGGGACAGTCGCAGTGACCGTGTGTGCGCGGCCGGGGACCTCTCTTATCAGGGTAGAAACGGATGGGAACACACCTGAGGCTGGGTTTGTTGGCGTTTTGGTTGGGTTTTTTGTTTTTGTTTTTGGTTTTTTTTTGCTTTCTGAAGACAATCAACTCTATAAAAACACGGAGCTGAACTAGCTGAACCTTTGTTTAAGAAAACAAAAAGAAAAAAAAAGGAATTCTGAACGGTGATGATTTTAACCACTTGTGAATAGTAAGGGTTTTTTAACTGCTTTTTGTAACACTGCTTCAGGAAGCAGCTCCCATGCCCTTCTCCTTCCCTCTTTCTTTCTCTCCCCTGCTCCTGTCCAACTGCTCCCAAACAAGCAGGTGAATTCCCTAGATGCAATGAGTGACTTTGTGATGTGATTTGAAGAGAAAACATAAAACCTCCCAGGCTCCTTTTTCTTTCTTTTTCTCTACTTTTTTTTTTTTTCCTCTTCTTGTTTAATTTTTCCCTGTCATCTAGGTTAAGTAGTAAAACATAGAAAATGGACACATTTTTAGGTGAAAAGCAGACACCTCCTCTCTTCTCCTCGCTGCTCCACACATTAGGAGGCACTGGCTGATCAATATAGGCTCAGATGTGTCACTGTGTCTGCTCTAAGCTCACTACTGATGTATTTATATTGCATTACTGACCTGCTTTTCTTTCTTCTTCAAATGGGACCTGCTGCATTCTTTAAATATTCCACCTCCAGGGCCTTTGGAAGAGGAGATGGCTCAAAAGAGCACTGTAGGCAGTGGTGGGTGAAGCAGGTGGGAAGAATTCAGATGTAAGGTCAGTTTATTTTTGGTGTGGCTCTAATCCTCCTTGTGGACTGCATGTACCATTTGAATCAGTCATTTTTTAAAAGTCAAAGGACACAGCCCAGCAAGCTAGAGGAGTTTTTCAATTAAAATTGCAGTGACAACCTAGAGAGTTTACTAATTGATGAGGGTTTTGATCATCAGAGTTACCATGCCCTGCCAACAGAAGTTGAGCATTCTTTCTCACCCAGACTCTGGCAGTTCTGTTTACTGGTCTGTAAAAAAGTACACAGTGGCAGGGTTTGTTTGATTTTATTTTTTTAGTACAAAGACACACCACACAGACTGGGTGAGTTTTGGTGTCCACAGGTGCCTTTTATTGATTCTGCAGCTTCATATCTGGTAGAAGCAAAAAAAAAAAATGGTCTCCACATAAAGCTAACCAGGTTTTTCAGACACTGGGGTCATGAATTGCCTTGTGCATGTTTACAGCCTGCCCTGTGCACTTGAAACTTCAGCCTTTGGAAAGAAAAGAGGAGATTTTTAGTTTATTCTCCATCCTTTCGTACAGCTCACTTTTTGTTTTCTTCTTTTCTATCCTTTTCCTGAATCTGTCATGTTTAGTAGCAAGTTGTTTACTCACAAGGAAATTGTCAGGCATTGAAAGAATCCAAGTCCAGCCCTTGGACATGTAGCAACAGTCCTGGGTCACCAGATTTTTTATCATAACAGTTTGAAAGGTGAATTGGAAGTAGGAGAGTTCTTGCCACACCAGGATCTGGTATGTCCTTCCAGGTGGATAAGCCAGGCAAATTGGTGCTTGCTAATGTCCTGTCAAGGCTCATGTGGGCATCGTTACCATAGAAAATTGTCCCTGTCCTCTCAAGGGATGTGGGGCATCTGTGGCAGGAGGAGGTGGTGTCTTCAGAGCAGGTTGTTGAAACCAGGCGCCTGGTTGGGAGTATCCTGGTGGCACCTCACCAGAAGAGCTGAGGTCCAAGGGCCAGCTCAGCCTTGCTGTCACCTTTCAGTGCCTCTTGGACAGGGCAGACGATCTCAGAACTGCTTTTACTCTTCAGCACTGCCTCCGAGCACTGCTGCTCTTGGTGCATGCAGACTCTGCATAGCTTTGCCGCTGGATTGCTGCTCCTCTCCAAAGGTTCCAGGAAGAAAAAGTTCAAAACCAAAAACTCCAGTGGGTGTGTTTAAGGGCTTTTGAGTTTGGGATAATGGTCTGCAGCTCATTAGATGGCAAGGGACTCGCAAAGACACAGCTGAGCCAAAACCCTGTGAGTCATCCCCCTCTCTGCACCTGGGTAGGATGTGTGTGGGATGGAGATTGGGCTCCAAAGAGGATGACTTGGAGTGTGCTGTGAAGAGGAATGCAAAGCAAACAAAAAACCCACTGCCTTCTGTGCACTTTGACTGTTCTCTTAAGCCATATGGACTTTGCTTTAATTACTGAACTGCCAAAATTTGTTTTCAGTCTGCGTTTTTTGTTTCTTAGACAAAATTATCTACGTGACTTTCTGATTTGTTTTCCTTTTCCTTTGTCATTTCCTGCATCAGATTACATATTTTGAACATGTTGTTTTTATACATTTGACACAGCAATGCAATTGCTCTTGGAATTTTAATGGCACTTGTCCAACACGTGTAAGAGGTAGTGTTGCAGGAGGAGCCCTTCAAGGACCACTGAGGACTTTAGAGATGTAAATTAGTAGGAAGTAGACGGAATACCGAAGACTTTGCTCCAAAGGAAAGCATAGTGTAACTCCACATCTGAAAATTGCCAGATCTCAGTTGGTGTAAGGTGCAGTTACTCCCTGGGGCTGATCTGATACTGCATTGAGGAAAAAAAAAACAAACAAACAAAAAAAAAACCCGAGAAAACCATGGGGAATAAAGGAAATGGACTTTGTGGCCACTGCTCCACTGAAGGACAACATAGGGAGCAGCACGATCTATCCAAAGCGAGGAGAAGAGACAGTTCCTTTCTTCTCAGAACCAGCTGCAACTAAAAAGCCTGAGCTTGCTGATGACCTGCTGAGTTGGCTGTGTGGCTCTTTTCTTCTGACTGCTGTCAAAATAACAGGTTAGGTGTGATTCCTTTAGGACCTGTTGATCCCAACGAAGGTATTTCTGCTCCATTCTCGTCCACACTGTTGTCACTCTTGGTTATGTTGTGTTCAGGAGTTGGCTTTTCTGACTCGTGGGTTTATTTTCAATAGGCAGTTGCAGAGTGAGGAGGTGCAGTGCCCTGCTCAGCCCTCAGCTGAGCACAGGATGTGTTCTCTGCTGTGCAGGATCCTGTGCAGCTCCATGTGCAATCCCTCCACCTTCTTGCTAATATACTCAATTTGTAAAATAAGGTTAATAGGTAGGTTTTATTTACTTCACATATCAGGAAAATTGCTTTATCTGGAAGGAAGTACTCCATCAGTTAGGAAGAAAGCTCTATTTCATTGCTGCAATCTTTGGGAATTGCAGTCTTGAAATACAACTTTTAAACATTAGTTGCCATGTTACAGAAACTTCACCCATTGAATTCGCTTCCATTTCCATCTTCCTGTTTAGAATAGTCTTGAAAAATGAAAGCTTATGTTTAAAATGCTTTCTTAGGATATTTTATTTTTGTTTATTTATTTCACTTCCCCTGTTTCTCAGGTCTCTTGGTGACTGTTACTGAAAAACAAAAGCAGCATCCTGAAATGACCAGGGGAGACATTTCAGGGAATGGTTTAATAGGAGCTTGTTTTTCATGCAACAGCCATAACAATATCCAGTCTCTTGCCAAGGTAAAAAGTGCCCAAGTCTTCACCCCCTGCCAGGGCTGAGGTGACACCAGTCACCACTGTCAGCAATGCTCCCAGCCCCAAACCTCTGGTTGTCTGTGTCAAAAATCACATGAAAAAGTGCACACGTGAAAGGAGCTGTGCTGCTCCAGCTCACTCCGAGCAGAGCATCTTATCCCCCCCCAAAATCCGTGTCACATGGATTTTGTGACACGTGGTGTGTCCCCATCATGCCCACTCCCTTGGGTGGAGTATTTTCCATTCCTGCCTTTTAATGCTCTGATGTTTGGGCAGGGCAGCGCTGTGCAGGTACAAAAGGCGGTGGTGACAAGGGACAGGAGAGGGCAGTCTCTTGCTTTCATCAGTGACAGTCTCTTATTCCCTACCCTGAGAGACACTCATGTGGAATGCCTTCATGGAGAGGACAGGGAGAGGTAAGAGCAAAGGCCTTCATCAGCATTTACTAAAGGAATCACACTTTAGCCAGCGATCCCACTTTTGGGAGCAGTTGGCATGACTGGAGAGAAGAAATACACAGAAAAGAAACTAATCTATTACTCAAAAATATTTCTTTTCCCTCTTCATGTTGAGTGTTAAAACCAGTGATGTTTTGCAGATGGGCCAAGATCTCATTTTTCTTCCTTAAACCAGGGTCTCTGCCAGAAGCTGCTATAGCAATTGTTTGGACTAAATATCTTGACATGGGGATGCATTCATTATCCTTGCCGTTGCTTCCCTCAAGAAATCCATTGGGTCATCCAAAGATTACCTAATCTGCCTTCCAAAAAGGGAGGAGAGAGAGAGATCTTTATACATACAGAGCACTGGTGTCTTCTCCCACACATTGCTCTCAGATATACAGGGCAACTGGTTGGAGAAAAATCCTTTTAGAAAAGGAATTTATTGGAAACTTGAAAAGAAAACAATCACATAAGAAAGATAACCTCTGGCAGAGGCATTAGAAATCTTGAAGTCCAGAAGTCTGCGATGTGTAAGAGTGACCAAGATACCAAGACCACCTGTTTTTACTGATCTCCTGTTCCAGTAACAGCCAGAAGGACACGTGCAGTGAGGGGTGATGTTTGGAAAGGAAGAACCACAGAGCTGCTGGGACATGGGCAGGCTGTACTGCAGACAGCTCCACTCAGTCTGGAGTTCCTGCTAGTTCAGTCACATTCCTTAGGTTGCTTTTATAGGTTGTTGCCAGCACATGTGGAATCCGCACATTATCAAGGTGTTCCTAGAAGCTACAAGGTTACTGGAGGTGGGGAAAGGTTTGTTGGTGTGGTGTTCAAACAAAGCCACACGTGTGATGATGTGGTTCTGCAAAACCCATTGAAACCTCCTTACAGAAACCACCCTTGAATTAGGAGCATGTTCACCCCAAGACTGAACATGATGGGCCTGAAATGGCTCCACCTGAGAAGTCATAGAATCCCAGAACGATTTGGGTTGGAAGAGATCTTAAAGATCACCTTGTTTGACCCACCCTGCCATGGGCAGGGACACCTTCCACTAGACTAGGTTGCTCCAGGCGCCGTCCGACCCAGCCTTGGACACTTCCAATCCCTTCTGTTCTTTGTATTTCTGTGTTCCTTTAGTCCTCCCCCTGCCCTTCCAGGAAAAGGAAGCTGCCTTGCACTTTGTGCAGGTGTAGAGTTTGCTGCACCCGACAGAAGAGAGCCACAATGGATAAGCACACACGTGACACTTGGGACAGGTGAGATTTGTTTGAACAAGGAGTGAAAGTACCATTAGCACTTGAGATTCAGGCTCTGACTCAGAATTTTATCTTCTCAAAGCTGCCACTTGCCCACTTTAAACGGCCTTGGGGCCTCAAGACTTGACAGGAAATTCATTATTTCAATGCTGTTTGATCACTGTGCACTTTCTTGGGGCTTGAATCACTGGATACAGAGACAGGAATGGGGTTACAGAGCTTTATATCAAGGTCTTTTCCCATTTGTGTCCAATTCACTGGATTTGGGAATTTCTGCTACCACGAAATGGTGGCGTTCTGCAGGTGGGAAGTGCCACCAGGGCTCCCTTTGATACCATTATGCCCCTGGGCCGTGCTGGGGCCTGTCACAGTGCAGTGGGAGCTCTCAGGTAGCAGGAAGGTGCAAGAGCCCCATATTCTGGTGAGTTTGTAGCTGGTCACTTTGCCTCTTTTGGGCTGGAGTCCGTCCTCTGATTTGGTATCTGCTGTCAGCTTAGGGGTAGGACCACCTCACACAGCTGTGTCTGAGCTGCCCTTCCGTGTACTCCGGTTATCGGATCATTGCTTTTAATTCAGTGTCTCCTTGGAGATTTGCCCTGGATTTTTGTTCCACACCTCTTGTTAGCCTCACCTTCACCACTCCACTATTTTATATAAGAAAGTTACTTCTTCTTTTGCAAACTTGCTTCTGATTAAAAGAACCCTTTTGGAAACATCTGTGTCTTTGGTATATTTGTTCTGTAGAAGGGAAAAAAAAGTATTTTTCCAGACTCTTCTGTTGCTGAAGAAGTTTCTGGGTGCCTTGCCAGCATACTCACAAGTTAATAGTTCGGGACACTGAGAATGTAACGTGGACTGAAATTCCTCACTGTTTGCTCTGGACTGTAAAATCTTACAACCCCTGCTGCTTCTCAGCTAAGCTGACACTCTCAAATAGTTTCCACACAAAATTTGATCAGTCTTAAATATTTTATTCTTTTGCAGCAATAAACTTCCTCAGATCCTCAGTACAGGAGAGTCAAAACCCACTCAGAAACAGAAACCCGTGGGGCAAACATTTTTTATGCCTTTGTCCCCTCCCCAGCAGTGTCGTAGCAGTTGTTAATTAGTTCCCAGAAACGTGCAGATGTTGGGAAGGCAGGATGAGATCCCAGCTGGGGGAAATCAGGGCAGCTCTGTTAATCCAGGGTGGTTGGTTGTGCTTTTCACCCACTGAGCATCTGGTCTAGAGAAGTAAACTAAACACAGTCAGGTCAGCTACAGCTCTGGTGGGAGAAATGAAGGTAAGAAATCAATGTTTTCCAAGTGGGAGAAGGGAAGAAAAAAAATAGCCAAACTGCGAAGGAAAGAACTCATATTCTGCTGCTCCTGTAAAAGATATTATAAATAATGCAGCGTTGTATAAATACAGGCAGCCCTTTGCAACTGGGAGCTTGTAATAACCCAGAGGTATCACTGTACCCATTCTGAAGATGAAAATCCTCCCACCACAGCATTTTGTGAATGAGACGTTATCCTGCAAAATCACCGTAAGGTGCAGAAGTACTTTTCTGAGCCCATTTGGCTCCGAAGTGTATCACCCTCCAGCTTCCAGCACTTACTCTTCTTGGGACGTGTTTCCCCCACACGTTTTTGTGGCTAGGATTGGAGCACGGACATAAACATGGGAGTGGCTGGGAAATCTGCCACAGTATTCGTAGCCTAAACAATACCAGAGAAAACAGATTGGCTTCCTGCCCTGCCCTGAACAGCACAAGCAGTGGCTTGAGTGAATCAAGTAATCTGGGCTTTCATTACTGATCCTTTTCCTGCTATTTGTCTCTTTTGTTCCCTCTTTTTCCCTCTGCGTTTTTGCTCCAGGGTTATTTATTTTTCTCCTTGCTCCTTTTCTTTTCTGTTTTTTCTTTTGTAAGCCTGACTCTTGGTTTTATTATTTTTCCTCTCCTCTTGCCTCACTAATTATTTTCATTTCAAACCTGCATTTCCCACAAAATCAAAAGGAACTTTATGTGAACACATGTTTTTGTTGGGTTTTTGTTCACTTCCACTGTGCTCCAGGAGTTCTTTAGCTTTGCTGTCTTGTTTACTTGGAAATGCTGGGCACCTCCCTCCAAGCCAAGGTGGTGTGGCCGCTGACTTCCCAGCCTGGTAGAAACCTTCATTAAGCAGGCAATTGGCACGCTCATCACCATTTGTTAACGAGTTAGGATAATCCTAAATCAGACGAGGCCGATGTGTGAAGTCATTCTTCGAGGCTCTACAAGGCAAATTTGTCAGCAGCGCTGAAACCTCTGAAGTCTTGTGGAATCAGAGGATCAGCACCTGCCTGTGGAGGAACAAGAAAGCTGCACAAAAATGTGTTCAGAGGAAGAAGGGACCAACACCCACGGTGTCACTCAAAGGTAATTCCTTGCTTTGTGCAACTTCCAAGGCTTCTGTGCACCCTTTATGCTGGTGACACACCCTAGAAAAGTACTTGGGGCGAAGCCAAGGACTTTTCCTTTACCCTGAGCCTCCTTAATCTGAGTTTGTGCCCTCTGTGCACTTCACAGAAAGTGAATAGGTAAGATTGATAAGGCTAAAAGGCAAATTGGGAAAAAGAGCCTGTGTAGTATAGCCTTGGGGCCTCATGCCAAGAGTAACAAAATGCCTGACAAACATAGGTGACCTCACCACAGCCCTGCCAAATTGGGAAGGATGAATATCCCACCTTTGGTAGGAGGAAATTGAGGCACAGGCCAGCTTTGCCTGTGGGACCAAGCCGCGGTCTGTGTGGCTGCTATCAGTGTGCCCAAGTAGCCTTGACTGCAATGTCCTCAGCACAGGGCAAAGAAAACATCTTTCTTACAAAACAGCAGGATGAGTTATTTTTGGGTCTTTATAAATTGTCTGTTTTCCAGCACTATCATTCTTACCCTACCAGGGGAGCATGACTGACCTAATTAGAGTCTAATTCCAACAGTACAAGACTCAACTTGTAAATACAAACTTTTTCAATATTGAAAAATATTGAAAAATATTATTTTTTATGTATGTACAAATTCATTTGATTGGTATGAAAACCCCAGAGGTGAGGGGCAGGGGAGGAGCAGGGCAATGGGAGTCATCAGAGAAGCTGAACTGTGGGAAATTTGGGATAAACGAGGACCAATTTTCAGATGTATTTATGAGACTGATTTAATCTGATGGGAGACTGTATCCTCTGGGATTAAACCTCACATAACCTGATAAGAAATTCGGAAATGTTTTCTCCCCTGCCGTGGGGAGGACTTGCAGAGGAAGGATTCAGTATTTCAATCCTCTGTCCAGCAAAAAACATCCAGGGTGATTGATGAGGACACTTTCATTGATCCATGGCTGTCTCCGCACCACAGAAGAAATTAAAGGGTGAGAGAAAGAAGCTTGTTTTCAATGAAGCCCATTTCACAAAGCCAGCAAGGGTTAATCCAACCAGCCAAATGCTTGGCTTTAGCTGCAATAGAGAAATCCTCTGAGGTTGAGTGATAAGCCTCCAGCCGTACCTGCTTGGATTCTCAAGGACTGTGCATGAACATGTTGGGGATGGCTCACATCCAGCAGCTGCTGATAGGGAGTCCACAATGCCAAATGACTCAAGAGCCAAACAGCTTCATCCCTGCCCTGAGTGCATACCCAGAACGTGTCCAGAAAAGACATCCAGAACCCAGGCACTGGAGACAGAAACAATGGGCCAAGCTCTGCCCTTGGGCAGCGATGTGGCTCTGAGTGCTGGGTCTGGCTGAACAGAGATCCTGGCTCCAAAATAGGTTCCAGAACACTGGATTGTTTTATAAAGTGTGTCTTTGTGAGATAGGGTGGGTTTGGAGGTAAGGGAATGGTGGTAGAAAGGGCTGCATGTCGTGCGTTTGGAGATGATGGCTTCACGGTCATGTCATGATTTTTGTCTTTTTCTGGCTTGACTTCTGGTTTGGAAGTGGCTCAGCAGAAATTGAGGTCATTGCAAGTGGTGCAATGACACTTTCTGGAAAGCACTGGCTGCTTCATGCAGTGAGACTGAGCTACCAGCTGGGAGGTCTGAAAAGCCAGTTGTTCTCTGGTACAATGTGAGACAGGCAAAGGAGAAGTTGTCCTTGGAGGAGCTGATGTCCGAGCATGAGTGGGGAGTGCACACAGCACTGCCCCCGCCGCGCTTTCCAGAATTGGTTTTATACTTTAACACTGGCTGTGGCTTATAATTTTCCATCCTTGCTCAGAAATTATAGAGGAGTGAAAGGGAGATGGGTTTCAGCTGTCAACGCTTCAGGAGCATTCAGCAGCATTGCTGGATGAAAGGAGCAACGTGGTCTTTTTGCTCTGCAGAGGTCTCAGAATTACCCAGGCATGAAGTGCTGTGTGGCTTTGGGCTTGGTGAGAGGGAAGGCAGAAGCTGGTGCCAGCCCTTGGTCCTTCCCTGGCTGCTGGAGCTCTTTGAGGATGTCATACATCTGGTGCTTTCCCATTTAGTCCTTTCAAGTGGCTCATTTGAGAGCAAGGTTTGTAAGGAGGAGACAGGAATAAACAGCTCATGATGCCGTTTGTGAGATGAGAGGAAAATAAGAAGAGAATTGTTAAAGATGGGACAGTCAGTGAATAAAAGCCCGGTTATTAATGGGGCTGACATTTTGCTATGGCTGTTAGAAAGACTGTGTGTGTTACAACATGACTTTTCCTATAGTATGTGGAGGAAAGGAAAACCTCTGGGTCTGTAAAACAGCAGCTAACGAGATGTTATCTTGCAAATAAGATAATAAGCATTATCTTATTTGCAAGATAATGTCTCGTTCTCTCTGGCAGAGCCTGAGATGCAGGGGAGCATTTGTCTCCTGGGGGTGGCCTTCCACCAGTCCTCTGCACTTGAGCAGGACTTCTCTCCCCTTGGCCTCATTCAGTCCCACCACGCAGACGGCAGTAAAATCACCTCTCCTTCAGGGAGGACTCTCTAGTTAAAATTTTTTTCTCTCTCTCTGAGCTTTCATAAACTGAAGTTCTGCATGAGATTTAACATCATCCTCTGTGCCCCATCAGTTCAGTTGCTGCCCATCCAGTTGGTCTAAGTTGCATTGTCCCATTTTTACTGGTGACTACAGCCAGTTATCACAGGTCATGTCTCCTTCTGTTTGTGTTAGCCATGGTGACCATCAGCTTTTGAATCCCCACATATCTCACTCAGTTCCCTGGCCACCTGTTCCCTCCTGGCTCAGAGGGGTGCAGGGTGTTGGTACAGCAGAAGGGCGCTGTGCTCCAGGGTGACTGACACAAACACAGGAAGAGTACCCAGTGCCTGAAAGCACTGCAAAGAGGAGTGGTAGATAATGTGTGAGTAAACACGGAACTGGGATTGTTGCCAGGGCGGCACAGCAAGCACAAACATGCCAGGAACCACTGCAGTGTGAGGGATCATGTGGTGGCCAGAGGACAAGCGTGGGTGGGCAGGGCCGTGGCCTCAGTGCTGCCAGGACCATCACAGAACACCCTGCTGTGGGGGAAGAGGGTCACACTCAGCTACTCTTCCTCTCCCCAGGGCACAAGAATTAATAGTCTTTTAATAGCACTGTGCACATCACCAGGGCTCCAGCAAGCCTTTTTAGAGCCGTTGGGATTTGTCATTAATGGGGAAAGCAGTGGCGCTGTGTTGGTGTCAGTAAGAAGGGCGATGTCAGAGAGGCTGAGGCCACGTGTGCTCATGACCCAGAGGAGGACATTCCTTTTGGACCACTCTGGGTCCTTCACAGGTACAGGTCTCTAACCCTGGAAACATCACAAGGGCTGTGAACCAGCTCTGCCTTCTAATATATAACCATGCCTGTAGACCAGCACATCAGAGAGGTCGCTGGCATCGCTGTGGCTCTACCACTGGGGTTTAACAGCTCTCTTGGAAACATCTCCTATTAATAAGTTATTACTTGAAATGGAGGGGGGACAGGAGGGGGGAAGTGACAGTTTTGTGAAAGAGGTGAATTAGAAGAAGCATTGATGTCAACTTGCAGGCTGCTGCTGCTGCTATTTTTCACTTGTTTTAGCACATCTGCTGCACGAGTGCAATGAGAAGCACTCATTGCTCCCCCTTTCATACCACAAGATGTTTTTGCTGGATCACCAGCCTTGAACAGACAAGAGTTGTGCGGCCAAAACCTAGGCAATTTTCTTCCATTCTCTTAGACAAGGTGCTGGGATGCCACAGCAGCCCCTCACCTGCAGCCCTGTTGTGCAATTTGCTTGCCCACAATGCTAAATCCCTTTAAATGTTGCCAGAAAAATGATAGGGAGAGCCTTTCCCTCTGCTTTATTCCTCCTGGGTGCCATTTCAGTGATATTCACATTAGAAAAATAGTCTCAGTAAGTACAGAGTATACCACCACATTTGGTCTAAAAGGCTGTGTAAGGATAAAAGCATCACTTTAATACATGCAATTTGTATAAAATTATCTGACAGTGAGTGTTCAGAATGGCCCCACCTGCAGCTCTGAGTCATGGCAGCAATTTTGACTGGGAGGTGGACATTTTATCAACTATGATTTTCTCCAATCTGGGGAGCTGGAGAGACACAACACTTCAAGAGACATGCAAAAAAACCAAACCAAAAGTCAGATAAATAAGGAGTTTGCAGAGGTTCACCAGCCACACAGGAAACCACACCTCTAAATCAGTAAATTGCTCCCACTCAAACCTGTTTTGGACAAATTAGTAATTTCCTTGTATGCAAAGATGCTGCAGAGTTTATTTACGTATTTTGGGGGCTAGCCAACATCCTTGTTCTCCTCTGGTCTGACTTCGCTTCAGTTTCTATGTGAGAAAGGAGAAAATACTGAACTACAAACCCACTTCCCACTGAGAAATCACAACAGCTGTTAAAAGTTATTGGAAAATCAAAGGGTTTGTGTGAGGGAAGAAATGCAGCTAATCCCAGCCTGGGGGTTACTGCTCCAACCCCTCCTGCCTCTCCTCTGGATTTTCCAGAGGAAACCGGGAGGATTTTCGGGAGAAAACCCCTCCAGGTTTCTCCTCCTGCCTCTTACTGCTGTTCTTTATGTCCTTCTGGTATGGGACCTGTCAAGGAGAAGAGCCAGCCTTTGGATGCAAGAGAAAGGATAACTCCCCAAGTACAGTTGCTTTGAGGTGTCTGAAAAGGGGCAGATCCCATGAAATGGAGAATAAAGTTCCTGTCACAGCATGCTGCTACAGCTCAGCTCTTCAGAGCAGCATGGAGAAGCAGGAATCAGGGATGTGCCTCCATAAAATGGTTAATTGATTACTGCCAGCCAGTGATTATGTGTATCATTGAGCCACATCATGGCTGTGCTGGAGACGTCTGGGACACTGACCTACCAAAACCAGCAGTGCTGCTGCTCAGCTCTTCTGTGTAAGTGTGGAGGTGACTGCTGAACCCACTGGCAGCTCAGCATGTGCTGCATGTGTTTTATGAGGCAAAAGAAATGTTTGGGCAGAGGCGAAATCCACTGCTGGCTGGCAGGCAGGCACGTGAGATCTGACTGGCAGGTAATTGCAGAAGCACTTGGGTTTCCTCAAGGCTGAGCATGCCAAAGGCAGGGGAGTAATGTCTGATGCAGGTGAGTGTGATGTGCATGTAGGGTCCTTGGCTGCGTCCATGTGGGTCTACTGGTGTCTTCAGGGAACACAGAGAAGGGGACAGTGCTGGACTGGACAGAGGAAGAGATGAGATTTGTGGCCCTTCCCAGTGTGACAGGGCCAAAGAACACCATGTCCTGACCCATCCCCACCAGCACGGTGTGTTTGCATACTGGCTGGGACTGAACTGGCCAGAGGCTCCACTGCGTCCCCGTACATGTAATGCACTCCCCATTTCTCTGACAGAAAGCAGCCGGCCCCGTGTCTGGGTCTGAGGGGGACACTGAGCTGCCAAAAGCCAAATGCAGTCATCCTGTGCAACCTGAGTGCAGAGAGAACGCCGGGGCAGAGGGGATGTGGGAATCCATCCCCAGGGGACACGGCCGGGGAGCGCCGGCGCTGTGCCCGCGCACCACCCGGCCCCCAACACCTCCTGCCCCCACGGCCCTGCCCTGGCGGCTCCCTCGGGCTGGCCGCTCACCGAATCAGGCAGAAGCTCCACCAGCACAGGTGCTGTTAATCCTGTGCACAAGTTAAGTTAAGCACAAGTTAAGCTGCCACAGGATTGCATCCTCCAGAGGATCTGCCTGAGAGCAACGAGCCCCTTGCAGCCTGGGAAGGTGTTTGGTGCAGGTCTGGCTCCTCCAGCCCCTTCCCTCCTGGACCCTAAACAGGAGATACAGGGCATGCATGACACATGGAGGTGCGAGAGGAGACACGAGGGAAGGTGCGTCTCCACAGACACCCCCGGTTCTGGGAGAGATGGGACACAGGAGCAGCTCCTTGTCCCTCCAGAGGCCGCACGAGGAGCTCGGGGCGCTGCCGCCCTTTGCTCCTCTTGTGCAAACCGCCCTTACAGCAATTTCCAGCCCCAGGGGAGCTGGGACCGACAGCTCGATCCCGGGGGACGCGCCCGAGGCCCGGCCCTGAGGCACCGAGCGGGCGGGGAAGCGCCGCCTCCCTCACGTGATGGCGGGCACGGGCCGGGGCCGGGGCGCGGCGGCGGCGGCAGAAGCGGGCGGAAAGCGGGAGCCATGCAGTTCCTGCCCAGCCTCTCCCCTGTCACCTGGCTGCTCCTCATCGCCTTCCTGTGCCTCGTGGCCCTGTAAGTAGAGGCCAGTCCCCTGGCGGACCGGGCAGGAGAAGAACCCGGTGCCAGTGGGGTTCGAGTGAATTAGCGCTGAAACCACCCGGGGCCCCTGCGCTGCCCTCGGGGCACAGCGAGGGCTGCTCGGGACGGCTGCAGGGCCGCGCTGCCAGCGGGAAGGAGCGAGCTGGGCTGGGCGAGGAGGGAAGTTAAAGGAAATCGTTGATTTATTTTTTTTTATTTTAGCTTTTCTCAAGAAGGAGTAACTTCTGGGTGTTTAAAGACTGCAGCGCACGTGGCGTCCTTGGGCTGTGCCAGCTGGGAGCAGCGCGGGGTGATGCCGGAGCTG
This sequence comes from Tichodroma muraria, assembly GCA_013390105.1. Classification (NCBI taxonomy): domain Eukaryota; kingdom Metazoa; phylum Chordata; class Aves; order Passeriformes; family Sittidae; genus Tichodroma; species Tichodroma muraria. Next base: position 25,684 of record WAAG01036972.1, on the reverse strand, counting down.
CTGCCAGCAGAACCCCCCGATTAAGTAGTTCTGTTGGCAGAACTTCGGGTTATGTGGCTCAGGGGAGCTGTAGCGAGCTATACAGGCAAAAACTTAATTTTGCTGTGGTAATTTATATCCCTGCTGTGCAACTGTAGCGCGGCCACCTGAGCATCGCAGGAGGTCTTAGCAAAGACAAACACAAGGGCAGTCCTCAGCTTCAGAATTCATTCGCTCGGAGATCTCTCCTGAGTCACCTGAGCCGCAGTTGTGTGAGCTGGGCAACTAAATAAGGCCCTGAATAAAGCCCTGAGGTGCCCAGGTATACTAGTTTGCTTAGGCTGGGCTGCAGCTCCTTTCAGCCCTTGTCTTCCATCAAAACGTACCCCAAGTGATGCCGCATTTATTGCAAAGAGTATCCTCAGCAGGGCTGCTGCTGGTCCTTAATTTTAGCTTTCCCTGAGTGACAGAAACCAGTTATTTAAGCAGTTCCCTGTGCTCAGGAAGAATCATCTTTTCATTGTATAAGTGCTTCTCACATGATCTTTGCTTGGCAGCTATGGGATATGGCCCTACCGGACCTTCAAGAAGCTGGGCATTCCTGGCCCACGGCCTCTGCCATTTGTGGGAACTTTCCTGGAGTACCAGCATGTGAGTACCATCAGCTGCTGCTCTGTAGTGCCTTAGATCCTTCTTGTGGCTGGTGCTGTTTTTCCCCATTCTTTGGGCAACTCTGTCCTTGATTCAGTCAGATGAAAATTATGCTTTTAGTTAGGAGGCTCATTGGACACAAAGAGAACATAAAAGTTCAGGCTGACCTGAATGAGGTGTGCTGTATTTTAAAACTACTTTGTAATTTAATTTTTTAGTTTCTCCCTGTGTTTCTACCTGCTCTCAAGCAGCTGAAGTTCTGTTGGAAACAAAAAAAAAAAAAGTATTGGAGAGATTCCTAAGACTGCTGTTTTCTGGGAACTGCATGTTTCTTTGCCCTATTTATCATCAACATGAAGAGGCTGAATTAGCCCCAGAAATGCTTCATTCAGCCACTTACTTTTGGGCCAGCCTGAGACTAAGCCAGACAAATACATTTTTAAAACTCAAACATCAAGCTACCAAACCTCTTCAAATAACAAGGCAGTAGCTGATCCCAGGTAGTTGATTGCAAATGCTTCAATAAAAGAGGTGTTTTACTTGTATTTGCTGGTAAATACATAATAATGTATATAAATAAATAATGGTTTAGTGGGCCTTACCTGTCTGGTAAGTTTCACAGTTACATGTAACATCAATTAAAACTCTAATGGAAACAAAAGTCTATGTTCAGTTCAGTAACTGCAGAGGAAGATCATATGAGGACAAGGCAGCAGCTTGTGTTGAGCTGAAGGTGAAAGGACACCCTGGGATCCAGTTCTGCCTCCTAACTCTGCTCACTGAAACTTTGTACCCCGTCGTACCTTGTCTTCATTACATTTTTAGATCAGGTTGGCTGGTGGAAGTTGAAAGTGCCTCTTTTTCTTTTTTTTTTAATCTCTGCTCTCTTTTTTCTCTCCAATGCAAATGTCCCCTCAGCATCTACATGATGCTTAAGAGGACCATGCGCCTCCCAACTTCAACCTCTGCCACTTACAATGGGCCTGTGGGATGCACTGTGCTGCCATCTGTGGCCTGCTTTGATCACTTTTCACTGGCGAACTGTTCATTTCTCCTTTCTTCTTTTCCAGGGAGTCCACAATTTTGATCAGAAATGCTTTGAAAAGTATGGAAAAATCTGGGGGTGAGTCTCTGCAGAACAGAACTACCAGTCTGGGGTGCTCCACAGCCCCAGAATAGAATGGAAAAAGTTACATTGATGTTATGTTCCACTGCTGTAATTCCAACAGTGACAGCCTGGGAGAATCGAGGTTTACCACTGGGAAGGTCTCCACCCATCTCTCCAAGGCTTTTCTCCTGCTGTGATTTCAGTGTGGTATGGGGCTGGGATGGTGATGGCCAGTTTGTGGGATCATTTCCTTGCATAAGCTTTGAAAATCACCTCCACTGCTTGGTGCCAAACTGAGCCTCCTGCCTTTGAAGCTGCTCTTCTGTGTGTCTGGAGCAGAAAGCAAGCTGCAGGCTGCCACAGTGTTTTTCATCTTGCTCCCTGCTTCTCCCAGAGCTGGGGCACAAGCTACCTTTCAACCTGCCTCCCTGCTCCCTGCACAGTGCTCATTTTGTGCAGGGGCTTCTTATCATGTTTCCACTGAGAACCTCTCAAACCAAAACAAAATTGCTCTGCAAAAAAAATCCTAGGAGGCTTCATGAAACCTGGTGCATTTTTTCGAAAGATTAAATGTTCGCAAGCTTCTTTAAGGTGGCTTCCCTCAGTTGTGGCCCAGGGCTCCCTGCCCTTTAGCCCACACCATGACTTTTAAGTTTTTCTGTCTCTGTTGATTGGAAAATGGAGGAGATAGATGAGTTTTTTACCTCTCAGTGCCTCGTAGGCCGGGCAGGAAATCTCCTTCCTCCACAGGTGGATTGTTTGGTGTGGATTTCTTGTCTCCAACCATCAGTAGTGGAAACAGCTCAGACAGTCCAATTGCAGGGGATCAACATCGTGGCAAAAAGCTGCCTTTTATCTAAACCCACACAGCTTTGGCAACTCTTTCAGTACCACAGACAACTGAATTGCTAGAAATGTTTATGCTGCCCACGTTTGTCACTTTCTTTCTCTTTCTCCTCTTTTACTACATAATAATCAAGTTTCAGCCTCATCCTTCAAACTGTTTTGTCAGAAGGCCCAAACCCTTTGTGCTGTGACTCTGGCCATGGATGGAGCCTGCTTTTGCTCCAGCTGACTATGAAGGATGGACTGAGTATGGGTTTCTCTTGACTTAGGTTTTATGACGGCAGGCAGCCTGTGCTGGCTGTTTTGGACCCCATCCTCATCAAAAACATCCTGGTGAAAGAGTGCTACAGCATTTTTACTAATCGCCGGGTAGGTACCTAGTCCCATGCTTCGCTGTCCAGTACAGAGCACATGCAGCAAAGAAGGAGTTTCTTCTTGGTTTCTGTTCTCCTCTGAGCCCTTCAGCAAGTACTTGCTCTCTGATGTGCCTCAGTTGATTGATGGTACCAGCATCAAAACTCTGCTAGGGAGGTGTAGGGGCCACTCTGGCTGGGACACTGGGCCATCAGCGTGGACGTGCCCTAGGGGCTGATGTCATTTATGACTCTTAGACTTTTGTTTCAGTTTCTGTTTTTTGCTGGTTGAGGTAGAGCTGACATGACTTCAGGGGCCAAGTCAGCACTCCATGGAAGGTGTTTCTCTGCATTTCTGTCACATGGAAGGGGGCTGTAAACCTTCACCTGTCTCCTGTTCCCTGTGCAGAATTTCCGTCTGAATGGGATCCTGGAGTCGGCCCTCAACGTGGCTGAAGATGAGCAGTGGAGAAGGATTCGTACAGTGCTGTCTCCAACCTTCACCAGTGGGAAGCTGAAGGAGGTAAAGCACAGGCCATTGGCACTTTGCATCCGTAGCTGAAGGAGAACTGAGCTGTTTCTGAGTACAGACCTTCCCCTCAAATGGGAAAGTCACCCTGTTTGCCAGGACCACATCCATGAGCACCTTCATGGTTGGTACCGTTCAGCAATACAGGGTCTGTCTGCTATCCCGGGGAGGAGTCAGGACAGGGATGAAACAGCACATGAGGCATTGCAAGCTGAAGCTGTTGGCCCTATGGCCTGTATGTTCATCCTGCTAAACACATCACTCACACCAGGCTTGTCCATTTTCTATGCACCCAGGAGCTGTGTTCACTCCCAGCTGGAGTGAATACTAAGCTGGAGTGGGAGCTGTGTGTGGATTTTTGGAGGAGAGCCTTGCTCAGTCCTAGTCAGATGAGCTCTCTGTACAGGTTGTTAAGAGAAAGCAATGTCTGAGGCCTGGAAATGAGAACTTCCCCCTGCTTGCCCTTCCTCCCCCAGCCAGATGTGGCAAGTGGCAGATGGCAATGTGACCCAGCCTTGTTTGGTGGCAGGGAAAGAGTCAACAGTGCTTTCTGCTTTGGTTTGCATTTCAGATGTTCCATATCATTAATCACTATGGTGAAAAATTAGTGAAAAACTTTGAGAAGAAAGTGGCTAATGATGAGTTTGTGACTGCGAAGGAGTGAGTAACTGTGTGGGGCTGACAGCAAAGGGTTTGTATTCAGTGTGGGGAAGGGGCTGTTCTGGGGAGCTTTTTCCACGCTGCAGCATGGATCCCTTGTCAGCTGTGGAAGCAAACTCCACAGCAGTCATGGGCGTGGCATGTTCCTTAGTGATGGGCTTGCTGTGCTCTGCTCTGCTCAAATGGGAGAGCTGTGCCCTTTCCCCATTTCATTTTACTGGGGATGCATTTTGAAGTAGGAAGCATTTCCCAGAGTTTTTCTAGAAGCTGCACAAGATACGGTATTTTTGGACGTCATTTTTTACAGCTCTCTTTTACAGATGAAAATCAGAATATAGTCATTGTTACCCTGACTGCAGTTCAGTGCTTTCCAGCTACAGGTTAGGTTTTTGAAGCTGAGAAAAGTTGGAGGAATGAATGCAACAGGGAAACTTCAAAAACAAAATGATGGTTACTGCCAGATCAGGACAGACCTGTGTTAGGATTGTGCATTAAGAGAGATTCCCTCTCACAAGGATTGTTCCTAGATGGGCTCTTATTTACTGCTGTGGTTGGGTTCATCTCATTCACTCTCTTTTCTTCTCTACTCAGCGTTTTTGGGGCTTACAGCATGGATGTGGTGACCAGCACTTCTTTCAGTGTCAACATTGACTCCATGAACAACCCCAATGACCCCTTTGTCACCAACATTAAGAAATTCCTCCAATTCAGTTTCCTAAGTCCTGTGTTCTTACTCTTAGGTATGACAAACCTCATCTCATACAGCCCTGAATCAATGTCATAGGTGCTGCATTTTCTGGTAGCTCCCTTAGTAACTTTGAGTTCTTTGTTCCATATGGGAGATGCTCAACACTTTGCAGGATTGGATTTACAGTCTCGGATCTGCAGAAGTATTTCCCCAAGGAAACCTCAGCCAGGATTTGTACAGCCCATGTGGATCTTGGCAGCATCCTCCTAGGAGGAGAGACCCTATTTGCAGAGATGGTAGAGAGCTGCTCTATCACAGAGAGCTGCACTTAGTGTGGTATTGTGGTCATAAAATAACATATGGAGGAGGTTCTCAAGTGCTGTTGCATCCCAGCCATGGTTAGGTAAAAAGAGATGGAGGCAACAAAAAGGGACAAAGTCCAGATGTACTGCTCCTTTCTACGCTTTGTGCCAGTTCTGATTTTCTTGGGGCCCCTTTGAGCTCAAGTGTGTTGGTGTCTTCTTTCCTTTTAGTGTTGTTCCCCTTCATTATCCCTGTGCTGGAAAAGATGAAGGTGACTTTGTTGCCCTCAGATGTCATGGACTTCTTTAAGAATGTCTTCACAAAAATGAAGAAGGAACGGGAAAAGGGCAGCAGCACGGTGAGTCCAGCCTAGGTGGCCTCTTCTCTGCAGGAAAAGTCCTGAGTGCAGGAGGAATCTGGTGGCATCTTCAGAGGCTGTGGTGTGTCACCTGCTCTCCAAGCTCACCAAACCTGAGAAAGGCCAGAACCACGCCCTGCCTGGGCATCCAAGTGGAGAAAGTATCTGTATTCCTGGAGAGTCTGTAGTCCAGACCTCATCTTGTACTGAAGCCATGAGCTGTGAGTGGAGCAGGTGTCTCAGCAAGGGACTTGTGCTGGATAAGGTTTGCCTCCTCCCCACCCACATCTTCTCTGCCTCTGTTTGTCCCCAGGACCGGGTGGATTTCCTGCAGCTCATGATTGAATCGCAGAACTCACATGATGGCTCCAAGTCTGCTGAGGCCATCTTGGACAAAAGTATGTCTTAAGATGTGTCCTTCTCTCAGCAGAAAGCTGTAGTTCATTATCCATTTAAGAGGGAAGTAGGGAAACTATTTTAGTCATTAATCCCATGAAAGATTCAAGATATCAGTAGTGGGGCCATAATGATTATCACAGGTCAGCCATATTTTTATTATATCTCTTTTCCTGGGATAACTTCTGAGGTGTGTTTGTGCAACAAAGAACAAAAAGAGTATCTCCTTATCCCCATTTCTTTGTTGTCTCTGAAGGCCAGCAATGTTGGTATGAAAAAGCACACAAGGCACATATGCTGTGTGTACCTTGTTCACCTGTGAGCTCATCTGTTACCTATCCTAGGTAATCTGTACGAAGATAAAGGCTCAGCCAAGGCAAAGTCCTGGTCTGTCAACTCAAGGCAGGATGCTTTTAAACTTTTGAGGTGCCAGGACAGGGTGTTTGTAGGACACACTGCACTGCATCCCACACCCCTTTGTGGTACCAGAGGCTAAGCTGGGTTTTTCCAGTGGAATTTTCCTTAGTTTCCTTTACCAGCTGTTAAACAGCTAGGAGTAGCATTACCTAGACTGATGACTGGGATCCTGAATTCCCAAGGGTTAATTACTGTAATTTTCAGCTTCTTGTATGTGCTTCTATGTCTTTTTTCAGCATTAAGTGATGAGGAGATTCTGGCCCAGGCTCTTATCTTTGTCTTTGCTGGTTATGAGACCACCAGCTCCACCCTCAGCTACATAGCCTACAACCTGGCCACCCACCCTGACGTGCAGCAGCGACTCCAGGACGAGGTCGATGCACACCTGCCCAACAAGGTGAAGGAGGGTGGGAAGATGCTGGGCTTGTTCCCACCTGCCTTGCAAACCTGGGCTGGAAACAGAGTGACAGAGGTGCTGGCACTGAGATTCCTCCTTCCCTGGAAGCAGTGGGGTGGCAGTTGCAGTGCTGTGTTCTCAGTCCTCCCATCCTCTCCCAGGCCGCTCCCACGTACGACGCCATCGCTCAGATGGAGTACTTGGATATGGTGGTGAACGAATCCATCCGGCTCTACCCCGCCGGGGGCCGGCTCGAGAGGGTCTGCAAGAAGACTGTGGAGCTCAATGGAGTGACTATTCCAGAGGGAATGGTGGTCCTGATCCCAGCCTTCGTGCTGCACCGGGACCCGCAGTACTGGCCAGAGCCGGATGAGTTCAGGCCTGAGAGGTGAGGGTCACGTGGGGGAATAGCTGCATGGTCAACCTCAGCCCTGGGAGTGGGAATGGCAGAAATAGTGGGGAATGCGTGATTATAACATTTAAATTAGGCATTTATCATTGTCTGACATCTAGTCCCAGCCTTACTGTGAGGGGAGTTTTATGATCTACATCCATAAACTGTGCATGGAATTTAATTAACTGCATTGAAGGGAGCAACAGTGAGAGCAGCTCCCAGCAGCTGTAACACTGAGGGGTTTATGGCCAGATATTAAAGCAAGAGCCATTGGGTGACTGGCACAATGCCCTGCAAATCAGCAGTGGAAGGGCAAAGATGGGTAGGAAATAAAACTCAATTTTTAACTGAAGTTATGAAGCAGTCTTTGCTTAGGAGCTCTGTCAGACCCTGCAAAATGAGGCAATAGCCCAAGGTGGACCTGGGATACCATGGGCCTCGTAATCTTCAGGTGGCCACCAAGACATTGAGGCTTGGTGCAGAGAGAGGAGGACAAGACCTCTGCCCTTGCACCAGGAGTTGAAATATCCCTGGAAGCTAATCCTGGTGTGGGGATGTGGTGACCTTTGAGACAAAACATGGCAGTGGTATCAGGCAGAAGCACCTGTGGAGCCTGTGGTCCCCTTGTGTCGGATTCATTGGGAAACACCCAAATGGGAGTACTCTGGCAATGGGCCAGGCTATACCAGTTGCTTCAGTAGCCACATCCTTATTCCAGCTGTCAAACTGGGTATGAGTAGCTGGACAGGAGCTCTTTAGGGCTCACTTGCCTTGCTTGGAGTTCATCAGAGGGATGTGCTGGTGTCTCAGTAGTGAGATACTTCACTTCTGACTTAGCATGGCTGAGGTTTGTACCTCGTGCACTGGGAATGAAAAGCTTTCTGACTTGAAAACCAACTGATCACTAAGAAGTATTACTGAAAATGCTCAGTGGCAAATTTCTCTGTGAAGCTGATTGTTCTTCCCTGTTTTTCTTGATGAGGAGAGGAATGGGGCTGGCATGTATCAAAAGCAGCCCTGCCTTTGGTCACGCAGGGGGAGAACATCTTTGTGTTCGCTCAGTCCTTTGATCTACAGGGAAGCTGTGGAGCTGTAGACCTGTGTGGTTTAGGGTTTGAAATCTGGGTTCAGTTTTGGAGCTGAGAAAGAGTTCTGAGAAAAGAACAGTTATGAAATCCATTAGCGTATTTCAGGTATTCCCAGGACATCCAATGCACCTGGATTTGCACAACCAAATCTGAGCAGTAGGATGAAAGCAGAGGCATAACGTATCTATTGAGACAGAAATAAGGGACTTAGCTTCTAATATGCACAGAAACACAAAAAGCTTTTCCCTTCCCAGATCCCTCATCACTTCAGATTTGGAAGCTGACACATCCTGGAACAGAGTGGCTCTCACTAACTTGTTTTTTTCTGGTTATAATCAGGTTCAGTAAAGAGAACAAAGGGGGTATTGACCCCTACACCTTCCTGCCATTTGGAGCTGGCCCCAGGAACTGCATAGGGATGAGGTTTGCTCTCCTCGTCGTGAAAGTGGCTGTGGTTGTCTTGTTGCAGAACTTCTCATTCAGACCCTGCAAAGACACACCGGTGAGGACGTGGGCTGATGTGTCTCATTATCTGCCCCTTACTCCCTCTGAGATGGTCTTACTGTTACATGGGAATAACTGTTTGAATCTTCCCAGTTAATTTTAAGGGGTTCACCGCAAATTACTTAGGCTTTTTTTAAAAAGCCTCTACAGAAGCATATTTAATGTTGGTGGGATGTTTAGGCTGAAATCCCTGAAGTCTTGTGTCTATCTTTGGGTGCACCTAAATTGTGGGGTGCCCTCTCCTCTACAGTGCACTGTTGGTCTGTTTGACCCAGTTTAGGAAGACCCTGCTCCAGAGAGCAGGAGAAGAATATCCCCCAGGCTATGCCAAAGCTGTGTTTTGCAACACAAACATGGCTATTCTCTGTGGGATATCCCAAGACACCAAAATTCATCTCTTATGGGCCAGGGAAGTCCCTAAAGTGTAGCAATTTTCAAGCAAGCACAATCTGGATTAAGTTTGAATTGGTGACCCTCTTCCTCTTTGGGGCTATGCAGGATCCCACCAGGCTTTGGTTTTGCCCAGAACCCCAGTGAATGCTGCACACAGTACTGGTAGGATGGGCCTTGCAGGGTGGGAGTGTTTGACACGAAATAAACACAGGAGCTGTTGGAAATGATGTGTGAGTCCAGCCCTGCTGGGAGCACGGCAGCTCCTGCGCCTCAGGCAGGCAGCACCACGATGTTTCCAGCCTGACCCAGCTCCCTGCATTCACTGCTGCAAAAGGCTGGGCTGTTATTACATTCTGTTGGTGAGGAGAGCTTGGGAAATCAGAGCAGAGGGGGCAACAAGCCACTCAAAGGACGTTTGTTTTAAGATACAGAAACGTCCTCATTAAATTATTACTTGGCACGGGTGCTCAGCTGGAATCTCTGCAGATTCAGATTGCAGCTCAACTAGTAACCTGGAGGTGAAAGACTGTAATAGTCCATTAACAATGCAGTGACCTATCCACCCTCCCCCAAGTCTAATGACATTTTCCTAGTCCTCTGCAATCCATAAAATTGATTCTTTTTATAACTGCCTTTAATTAAAAGGAGACAAGTTAAATATGTATTGTATTATTGGTGCCCATAGGTTTATGGGGCTCTTTCAGCCCTTTTTTCTATGGAAGGTGTCATGTACATCAGAGTGGGAGGGAAAATTTCATGCTGGAACATCCCTTTGGAACATGTATATGGAAGCTGCAGCCTCCTCTCACTGCTCCACTGATGGCAGATTGGGCTCCAAGCCATGTTGCTTAAATTTCCTGAAACAAAGCTTACTGGGATATGGGGGGTGAACCTGGCCTGTTGGCTTGGGGGTGTGTCACCCTTGTCCTGATGGGGAGAGAGGGAGCTGTGATGTGAGCAGCATCCATTGATGGGGGAGATGTAAAACACACTTCCCTCTCCTGCAAGGTGACTCCCTCCAACACCAGCTTTAAAGGTTGTTTCTACTGAGGTTCCCAGCCTACCCCATGGAAACCTTTCATGTTGAGGATGCTTTTGCTTTGCTACTCTGTCTGAGCAGCGATTTTAGTTTTGCTCTTCCTGAAGAGCTTATTGCTCCTCCAGCTCCCGTAATGATCTAGCTGCCCTCTAATACTGACACATTTCTGCGTTAAACAAATTGGCACTACCTGCCCCCATTTAGCTGCAGCACCCTGGGTGGGGTGTGGCTGCTCTTCCCTCCACGTGCAGCCTGTTGATCAGTGCACCGAGCTCTTTGTACCAGGCCATGTGAAAGCCAGAACTCACCAGCCAGCTTATCCAAGAGCTGAGGGCTGTTAAACACCTGCTTTGCATGAGCAATAGTGATGATCCTGCTGTGAGTACACATTGAGCTGGGAAATGCATTGAAAATGAGTGGTAGCTAGGATGTTTGTGAGCTGTAGGGCTCCTGTTGTCCTGTCTGTCCTTCCTCCCAGCTGACATGGCTGTCTCGTTGTTTTTTCCTCCTGCTCAAGATCCCACTGGTCCTGGACTCGAAAGGTTTCATGCAGCCAAAGAAGCCCATTGTCCTGAAGGTGGTCCCCAGAGCCCAGGCTGACCTGAAGAAGTGAAAGAAGCAGGAGCAGAGCAAGAGACTCCTATTTAATGGTGCCTCCTCCAGCTCTTGAGAGGAGACCAAGTTAACATGTGCACTACTGCAGTGCCTGGGGGGCAGCCCCCCCCCATTTCATGGGGGTTTGGCCCAGCACAATTACATGAGCATTATCCTAATGAACACGAGCCCCAGGTCCTGCTGTCCCCAATCACAATAGGCATTTTGCAAGGCCATTTGCACTCGAGTTATTTGGGCATTTTTTTCTCTCTCTCTGAAGAGGCACTTTTCTAAGCAATTTGATTCCAGATACTGTCAGTCTCTTCTGGCAGTGTAATTTCAATCAAGATGGGGAGAGCAAATTGTACATAGTTAAGTAATGCTGCCATTGCTCCTGTTGCCTCTGCCTGCTGGGTGACTGGTGTCTTCTGGTTTTATTCTCCTGGGAATGCAAAGTTGTTCAGGGCTGTTTCCTCAGCTCTGTGCTGTGACCCTGACAAGTGTTAAAATGGTCACGTCCTTAGAGGACTGAATGCCTGCAGCAGATTTTCTGATGCTGATTTATTTAGATTTTGGTATGATTTTAGATGGCTTTTGTGTGATTCCAAGTGCAGATGAGTTAACTGGAGGAGCCCAGAGAGAAGCAGTTAACCCCTAAGGACTGGAGATTTGCAGAGTGGGAGAGAGGTGTCCCACATGTGTTTCCTTACTGTTTGATTATTTTATTGTGGGCATGCAGCCACCTGCCAGGGGAGGGATTGTCAACACAGGCACCATCCATACTGCTATCATGACACCTTTTAGTCTGATTTATATTAGGCTACTGTAAGACCAACTTAACTAAATTAGTAATTTTGCAGGGTGCAGCACTGAGAGCCTTCAGATGTTCTGGACAATCCTGTCTGGAAGAAAGGTGCCTTTGCCTATTGAGAGCTTCAAAATCTTGCCAAACTTTGTAATTTTTGTACAGTCTAGAATTTCATATTATTTCTCCAAAAACTACTGCTGGAATGCTAACTGCAATAAAAAGTTCACTTGCCTCTTCTGTGCCCAGTTGATGCCAGGCTCTGCTGCTGTGTCTTCCCCATGCACAAGTGACTGCATCTGTAGATCTTGTAAGCCTTTGGCTAGGTCATGAAAACTCTTTTTATCCTGGATGAATCCCTGTGGGCACCATAAATCCTTAAGAGCTGCTCCTGGAGGTGCAGAGCTGAAGGAATGGCTGAGCAGAGTCATTGAGGGTGTGAAGTGATGCCTATTGCAAAATGAACTTTATTCACTACATAGTAGTTTTTATATTTCTTTTATATTCTTTTATATAGAGGTAGATTATACATATGTTATTATATATTCTTTTCATACTTGCTTTCTGTATTTTTTAGGAATTGAGTAAAAAACCTCAGAAGGGATATAATAACCTTCCTGCAGCAAATTAAATTCCCTAGTGAAAGACACCCTTGACTGGAAGTGTAGGGGAGGAGTGAGGCTGCTTCTCTAGAGAGTCATCAATGAGCTGGGTGAGAGGGTTAGAAAATTCACAGCAGCTCAGGCAGCCGTGGCTTCCCCTTCTGCCCTCGTCACCTGCAGCACTGCAACGCCCTTCTGCCACCAATGTCCAAAAGTGACAATCCATCTTTGTTTTCAGCTGTTGCTGCCCTCTTTTCCAAAGCCAGGGCAGGGTGTTTGTGACAGCACATGGACTAAGTGTATAGGCAGTCAGGCCCCTGGAGGACAAACAGCTGAAAAGTGCCTGTACCATCACAGTGGTTCATAGAAAGGGGCATGGAGAATTCTCAGGTCTCTGCCTTGAGAAGTGACAAAGAAGATGAGGGGACAAAGTCACCTGCAGTGTCATAGGGATGAATTAATGGCCTTGCTGGGGCAAAGGCCAGAGCTTGCCCTGTGGCAGTGAGAAAAGAGTTTTGCCTCCTCACCCCATGCCCGTGCTGGAATTAATCACTCACAGAAATGTCAACACTACGGGAAAACATCCTTCAGGATAATCTCTCACAAAGCTGCTTAACATTTTGGAAATACATGATTCACTTGGAGGTGGCAAAGGGTTTCAGCCCCTCTCATGTCTGTTCAAAGGCATCTTCATCTGCTGCACCCCGTGCTAAGGGCGGGGAGGAGCAGAGCTGGGCTGGGAGCGCTGCTGTACCTGCAGAGAGATGGACACAGCACTGCCTCATCCCCCAGCACCTGGCAGGGTTCTGCAAAGGGACAAAACTGTGGAGTTCTGTCACATCTCATCTTTGTTTTGCTGAATTTTGTGCTTAAGAGCAGGAAGCACACATCTGTATGGGTTCCCAAGTGTCCTAGAGGGAGGTTTGCCAACAGATTTGGCTTTGGGGAGTTGTTTGGGTGGGATCTCGCAGTGGGGAAATGCTTGGATGCTGAGTTTTCCAGCAGGTTCAGTACCTGAGACACTGTTTCTTGGGTTTGCTTGAGACTGAGCAGCTGTCTGGGAGATGTTTGGTGTCAACCCTTTCTGGTCTTATTTCCAGAGGTAATGAGCAAGCACCACTCCCCCGTACCCAGGTGAAATGGAGCAGTGATCTTCCACAGCCCTGTGCCTCAGTTTCCCTGCATCTATAATTTTTTAAGAATTATTTTCGTTAGGCAATAGTGAAATTTAATGTGTGTCCACCTTATGCCACGCTTTGATTCAGACCCCAGCAAGGTCCCAGAGTGAGCAAAAGAGTTTCCTTTTGGAGTGCACTAAAGCAGAAGTGCTTCAGGAGCTCCCCTAATATACTCCAGCTGCTGACAGCTTGAAGCAAGTCTTCCATTCCCCCTAAAAAACATCCAGGATGATGGTAGGGCCCTCAGCATAAGCTCCTATGCTCTGCATATCCTCCTCCTATAGCAGAGCTCTGCTTCCCAGAGCAAACAGGCTTCAGCTCAGCACCAGCTCCTTCTGGAAGGACAGTCCCCCCTCAAGTGGCATCACTCCAATCTGAACCCACTCATTTCTGCTCCAGTTATTTTGGTTCTTTCCAAGTGAGAGCACCCATTTGCACTTCACAGGGTGCTCCCTCTCTGAAGTGCTCCCGGTGTGCTCCACTGCTCCGGGGGCCAGGCCCAGGTGAACTAATCATGCCTGCCACAATTTACAAGAAACCTGGAGCTTTCCTGCCGCTGACCCTGGCTTGCATAGAGGTTGTCTGTATTATTGCTGCTGATGCTGTACTGTACCCACTGCTGAGGAGAGACAGGCCTCCAGACACCCGTATTGAATGCTCAATTCGGTTGAAATCGATGAGATAATCAGCCCACAGAGTCTGCCCAAAGGTCGGGAAGCAGTGATTTTTTTCCTCCAGCAACTTTGGTCCTGAGCTCTTGTTTCAGTGTGAAGATTGCAAGCCAAAGCACTTCAGCAAGTAGGTTATCAAAGGGTTGTGAGTGCTGGTAGTTAGCTGACAGGCTGATGGAACAAGGGCCTAACAAGGGCTCCTAAAACAGGCAGGTAAGTTTTGGCAGCGCTTGTTTCTCTAAAATGAGCAGGAGATGGAACATGAGCAGGAGATGGTGCAGTGCGGGCTGGTGCCCTGCAAGGCAAAATGCAGAGCCTTGAAGAGGAACCCACCAATGTGGAGAAGGAGGAGGATGGCAGGAGAAGGGGGGGCTGTGGGAAGGACCAGGTGTGGATAACCCCTTTTTCTCGCCCCGTCCCCCAGACTTCATCCCCCATCTTATGTCTCCTCAGTCCCACGTGTGCCTGCAGCAGCCCTCACCAGAGCCAAAGGCCACAGCAGGGGGAGGACCCGTCTTTACCCCTCTCATCACTCCAGCACACGCTCCCTAGCAGCTGGACACTGGACACACTGCAGGCTGAATTTGCAGAAACACTTTGATCTTTCATTTTTAAGCTCAGCGATTCAATCCCCCACAGAGCCAAGGTAAACGGCAGCGATGCCGCTCCGGCGGGCTCAAGGTTCCAAGTCAAACAGCAGTCGTTTAACCACGCTTTTAAAGCTCGTATCATTTGAATGTCATGTGTCAAACTGATGCTACTTCCACTGAAGGCAAATAGCTGTTTATTCCCCTCACAGCTGCCCAGCAGTCTGACATTCATTACCGAAGCCTTGCAGCTGCCAGGGACTGAAGCTACCTGTAGGAGTGCGTCCATCAAAGCCTTCCACCTCTTAAGGGTTATTCCCTGTAATACCAACTCACGCAGTTTAGTTCAGGCTCATTTTACAGCTGCTGTTGTTCTGGAGTTGTTTTTTCCTATGTCTGAACAAGGTCAGGCATTGTTTTTTGCCCGTTCCCTCCCAAATTATGTCGTTAGCTCATTTTTCATGGCTTCTCCTTGGTTCAGGCTCGCTGTCACTGTGCACCAGCCCCTTGAGGTTTATGATGTGAATGTTCCACGGCTGTGGGCAGCAACCAGCACACAGGATTGCGGTGCTGGTGGTCCAGTCACGGCAACGTGATACAGCTACAGCTCTCCTTGAGACCAGCGCTGCGAATTCTATTTCTGGGACGTAAGTTCACGCACGAAATACCTGATATTTTGTAGTTTACTAGGCACGAAATGTTCAATTGGCTGCAGAGGAGTTTACAGGAGGGGGAAAAAAAAAAATAGAGAAAACAGAGATGATCAGATTAGTTTGCATTTAGACAGTGCCCTGAACCTCACAGAGCAATTTACACCTGTGCGAGGAATCTGCAGAGTTCTATTGAATCAGACCTGGGGCGTTTTACAGCCACTTTGCACGAGCGTAAACGACAGCATAAGGTGCAAAGGAAACAGCCGGCCGGACAATTACAGAGCGTCTTCACACGCCTTATTAATCCTCATTACAGCCCTCTGTGCTGAGACTCGGCGTCTTCCCTTCCCCGAGCAGGGCCAGCGAGGCTGTGGAGCCAATTTAGCCACCTGCCAAACTCGCGGGGTCCGACTGCTGCTATTGACGTGTCCTTGGTCCTGGGGAGCTGGATGCTCCTTGCGAGAGCCTGAGATGCGTCTTGCTGAATTACACTGATGGAAATCTCGGCTGCCTCCTGCCTTAGCAGGTTTCTGAGCAGTGTGTGTTGTTAACTCTCAACTCTGTGTATGTCTTACTGTCCATTGTTCTCTCTTTTAAGCTCAGCTCTCTGGGTATCTCAGGAAGGTGGGGTGATGTTCGTGCACAAGATGAATCCCAGTTTCTTGCCTGTGCTGACACACCCGTGAAACAGCTCTGGGGGCTGTGTGTGCATGCGGGGTCGGGAGTCTCAGGACACAAGGAAATGGGGAAAAAGCAAAGGATTATTCAGGTGCTCTCCGGAGTGAGGGGCTGGAAGCTCTGCCAGCACGTGTCCGAAGCACTCAGGTTAACGACCCGAAACGCAGCTGCCAGCATGGCTCTGTCTGCAGGGACATTCCACGGGTGGTGTGGTTGTTTGCTGCAGCTCTCACGTTTATGGCTGTTACTGAGACTCCTGAAAAGAGAGCAGCTACCCAGTGTTTCTCAGCACTCCCAGAGCACTCGCCCTGCTTCCCACTCAGAACCTGCTGCTTAAAAGCTGGTAGACCTAAACTTTTCCCAGTGAAAATGACAAGAAAGACCTGGAGAGCGTAGAGCCATGCCGGCAGGAGACAGCCTGAATAGTTAGATCAGTTGTACACAGTCGTGAGATTAGCTGTCTAATGTCCTTTCTAGTAATCTTATTAATGTTATCTTATTATTTCATAATAGATATAACCCATGTGCTAGTGCTGGCAGGCTGTAATTGGGCCTTGCCAGGGAATTACTCATATTTTTCATTCTTGAAGGGGTGAAGAGCGTATTTGGTTATGCTAACGACCTCATTTGTGTGGATTCCATTCACTTGGTGCGTCTGGCTCGTGAAGAATTGCAGCCAGAGTGATGATTTCTCACTCCAAGTAAGCGTCGAGGTGTCTCTCAGCAGATGCTCTCCCCTCCAGATGCTGAGCTGATGCCGTGTTTGCCTCTCCCCTGGCAGCTGCAGACTTGCCCAGAGGTGTGGGGATTTTTTTTTTCAGCACACGTTTTGCTGATGGTGATGTCTTTCCCTCTCGGTGTCCAGGGGTGCTGCAGGAGCCGTGGAGCTCTTTGAAACGGAGCAATGTTATCTATTGCTGCTTTATAAATCCTTTCTGCCTGTTTAGTACCCCTTGTTTGGGCCTTGGGCCGTTGTGCCTACCCATGTTCTTCACTGAGAGTTTTTTAACTCTCCACAGGGTATAAATGATAGTTTCAGCTGTGGAGAACCCTCCTCCCTGCGCTTACAATTACTCTCTCCGTGCGTATCAAAGCACAGGCAACATACCCACGTCAATAAAACCCTTTCTAATTCTTTTTTATCCTCCGCAGGGGAGCCCTTAGAGCCCCACGGAACCTCGAGCAGTCCTTTAATTCCTCTCGCTTTGGTCCCCGCCGCTGCTCGGGGGCTGTTGGTGGAGCAGCTGTGAAAAATGCTGCTCCCTGATGGAGCAGAGCTGAGAGACACAAAGCTTTACCTGCCCACGGGGACCGGCTGCCTCCGCAGCCTCATCAGAAATGTTCCCCTGCATTTGTTTGTAAAACGTCTTAATCCAGCCAGGAGAAATGTCCCTTGAAGCCAACTAACCAAATAAATAAATAACAGTCAAAGACAATCCAGAAAGGAGGGGGGGAGAAAAAAGTTTCTAGAGGGAAATAAGTGATGGATTGAAAGAGATTTGAGGCTGTTGTGTCGTACAACTCTGTGCATGATGTGACAGCAGAGAGTCCTCACTGCACTGCTTCCTGTCTCCCACTTTAAATGAAGTCCTAAAAAAGCTGATTTAAAAAGGTTGAAGAAACAAAGTGCAATAGTCTGATGTACACTGTGGATGTTTTTCAGTCCTTCTGAACTCTTTTCGTGATATACCTGCTGGTGGCTTTGTCGAAATAAAGCTCCTCAGCCAAGGTGCAGGAGGGATGGGGGAGCTATGAGAAGTTTTTCAGTGTTCGTGCACAAATCTGAGCAAGGAGAGGAATAATTTCACTTCCCACATGCAATAATGTCCAACAACAGGAACCCTGACCTGGAATTTGTCTTTGCTTTCCAAAGGCACCCCGAGCCATCTGTGGAGAACAGAGGAAAATGTTGATTAATACCACTGTTAATGAAAATAAACACAGGCTAACATTCCAAGCAACGTGATTCCTTCTCAAAGCATCCAAGGATAGCAACAGATGCAATAACACAGAAATTCACTTTGGCTGCCAAGGGATCATGTTTCCTACTTTGGACACAGGCCTGGGGGGGAACCCACCCCCCTTAGCAGACCAGCCCGTGACCTTGAAGATCTTGTAGGTTTGAAAAATCATCATCTCAGACCTGAATGATCCCAAGGGAAATGTCCCAGCCCCTGTGAAGGACCCGGTGTCATCTCCTGACCTGCCTGGGACCTGGATGCTCTTCCTGTTCAATGGAAATGTCCATTGGCTTTTTCCATCTGCCTATTTATCTCATTGATTTGACTGAAGGAATCATGGGATTGAAAGAAAATTAATAGTTTGCAGCCCAGCCAGCTCCTTATTTTGATTCATTCCATTCTTGTCACTTTGAGTGAACTAAATAATTAATTGTGTTACCAAAAATAATTAAGGCTAATATCACACCAATTACACTGGCCAATTCTAACAATAATGTTGGTAAGAACATCTAAATAACCTGATATGTAATTATAGTCTGGCTGTTCAGAGATGTGCAGGTTTGGGGCTTTCTCTCCCTCCAAATTTTGGCCAGCCACATTGATTAAATGAGAACTTTTTATAGCTAGTGTTCAAATTATCAAATACTTGCCTAAAGCAATCCCATTGATCAAGTGTATCATTTGTAATACAAATGTTTTTATTAGGAGGCTTTGTTCAAGATAAATGAAGGATCAAATTAACTGGAGATTGGATTGAGTAGAAAATGCTGCAGCTGGATAATTTCAAGCACTGAGGCTGAACATTTCTTTCAAATGATGAGAAGTCCTCAACTAAGTCTTAATATAAAACACACGCACAGAGGCACTGCTGTATCGATTCCTTTCATTGCTGTGGCACTTTTTATCAAAATACATTTGGAGTTTGCAAAATAGGCTGCAAACCCATCATCCCACTGCACCTAAAGCAGGCTGAGGGTCTAGTCTGGCCAGAATTAGGGTTGCTATCAAAATGCCAGCATGCACCAAAACCCTCCTTCTTCTTCCTCACTTTTTATCCCACTTCTGCTGCCTCTCTTACCACCCAATAAAACTCTGCTCTTAACCCACTCACATCCTTTAATCCAGAACAGGGCAGTCATTTTCCTCTTTTAGGAAGGAAAACCACTGGAAGACAGCCAGCAGGAATATTTAACTATTCCAGCAGTTCTTGTAGCACGGCAGGGTCTGGACGTGACTGAGACTTTATCCGTGGCCAGCCAGTGGAAAATGACCGTGGGAGTGACATGCTATAAATTCATATATATATACAGTTTGATACAGTCTGAATTAGGAAAGCTTTTCGGGATTCCTTTTTTTTTTTTTTTGGCTGCCATGTAGAGCTGTAGATGTTAAGTGGTTGCTTTCTGAAATAACTCTCCCTCCTCTAGATCCCAGAGCGACGTGTAAAGTGTTTGCTGATACAGGAATTACAGATGTTGGAGGAGCTGCTATAAACCCTCCCAAGATTTACATCTCCTCTGTGAGGTTTCTCCACGGGCTGACTTCACAGGGAGAGGTTTTACAGGCGCTCAGGATCCTTTTGAATGTGTCTCCAGAGGCGTTCACAATAATCAGAGGAAATCCCTTGAAGCCCATCAGATAAAGCACACAGAGGTAGGAAAGGGAGCAGAGAGGTCACTCAGGCCCTATGGAAAAACTATTTTTGGCTTATTCGGGGACACAAAGGCAAGTTTTCAACTCATGCTGAGTGCTGGCTTCACAAGCATCTCCAGATGCTTGCAGCCTCATCCCAGCTCCAGCTTGTTCTGGCTTACAGCACCAAAGTAAATGTAAATCTCCTAAAACTGCTGGGTTTCTTCTGAATTTGGGGTAGAGAGGAAAAATTCATCTCTTATACCTGGATCTGACCGCTCCTAATGCCCATTCCCAGTGCTCCATAGATGTGTGAGGCTGGTGACCACACAGCTTTTAGGGAGAATTATTACTTTATTCATTACTTCAGTGAAAGAAGTAATGGGCCCTGGTGGAATTACAGGTGGTAATGAAAAACGGAGACTTGTCTTTCTCCAATACTTTTGTGGCCACTTCAAATACATAGATATATATTTATTTATGTGTGTACGTGTGTATGCAAGTGCCACAGGTACGTACCATGTATTTATGGCAGCTATACAAAGAATTACATCTATATATGTTAGTTATGTTACATCTATGGTTTGGAGCTGCAGGCTGAGGCCTTGTATTTTGCTTTTATGCTCTGGCAATAATAGCTTTTGGCTATTATTTTGGCTGTGGCCAATAACAGCTTATTGCCCACATCATAAGATTTAAAGCCTGTGACCGTTACGTTTGCTGAAGGAAACTTAAACTTCCCTTTGGAAAACTCCAGTGTATTGGTGCAAGGTGTATTTTGTCCAGGAGAGCTACAGCTCTTGTAATAAAAACAAGCAAACAATCACGTTTATGACTTGTATTTAAAGAGGTGGGGAGTGAGAGCAGATTAACCCCTCTGTGCTGGAGCCAAGGCTGCAGCACAAGGACATCACTGCCCTCTCCCAGGAAAAGGAGGGATGAAAGCAACGGCATGGATGGATAACAGGTAACCTTGTACAAGTCAAGCAGTTTCATTTCTGTAGGGGACTTGGGGACTGAAAGCAGCACTAATGCTGATTAATCCCCCTCCCTCTTTTCTGTCTCCTAATTTTTCACTGCTCGAAGCTCTTCCTTCCTTTCAGCTGATTTCTACTCTGTGTGTATGTCAAAACACCTCATGCTCCATGCATGGAATACGTGTAAAATCCTGCCTTTCCTAGCCTGCATCACAGTTTATACCACTGTGCTTATCTCTGCTAATTCTCAGATAACAACTGAGAACAATTCTCAACTGCATAATTATTTTAATTACGCTTTTAGTAATTTACTGCAAGAAAATCTAGATCCTCCTTTTTCAGGATCAGGCTTTTGACATTGGTTTTGTTTCAGGTGAGATTTTGCAGCACTGCAAAACTCTGGTCTCAGAGGACAGGATCTGATGGGATACATGCTGTCTCCCACCTCTTTTCTCAGCCTGGTCTCTGGTGTGTGGGACATCCCATAACTTCAAAGGGGAGGTAAGTTTATGCTCCTCATAGCTCCCTTCATTTCAGGAAAGCTGTTCCAGCTTTTATTCATTAGGAATTATTGGTTTGGCTTAGTAGATAATTTGATTTCAGAGGAGGAAAGCATGATCTAGGCTTGGAAATGACTCATGTTTGGCCACCCAAACATTACAACAGCTCTTTGACTCTTTCCTGTGTTGGGAAATCTCAGCTGAGCTCAATGTCCTGCCTCTGCCTCCAGCATCTCCTGGAAAAGCCGTGGAAGTGAGTCATGGGTTGTTGCTTCATTCACCAAGGCCTTAGTGACTGCTGCCATTGCAAGAGGAGATTTCCCCCTCTAAGGCAGCAGCTGGGCTGATGTGTGCCTGAGAAAGCAGAGGATGTCTGGGAGACAGGCTGACACAACACAGAACCAGGCAGGAATGCATCTGAGGACAGAGTTTGGCAGGGAAAGCTGAAAAGGAGAAAGTGTGTGTGCAGAAATTGCAGGAGCAAAGTCCTGATTTTTATCGTGCTGTTTTCAAAAGGAGCCTGATATTTCTGAGGGATGTGCCAGGGTTTTAAGTACCTGGTTTTCTTTTCTGAAAGCCAGACAGAGCTGCTCAACAGGCACAGTGGTGAGGTTTAATTGACTGGATTCAAGAAAAAGTGTTCCCAGTTGCCAAGGAGGTCAGGCTGGATATGCTGGATGAGAGCAGGCACTACTCATCATCTGTGTTCACATGAAGTAAGAATAACAGTAATAGGAGAACTAACAGAGGTTCTCAGGATGGAACAATAAAAAAATCTGTGGTTTGGGACAAAAATGTTTTGATTTCTTCCAAAAGTCACGAGTAAGAGCTCTGTCTGAGCAGAGACACAGTGTAGGCACACAGCTTGTGGTGATTGGGAGTGGGGCTGTGGCCAAGCCTCATCCTTAATGGGCTACAGCTGTGTAAGACAGGTGAGCAGAGTTAAAGGTGAAGAGACCTGGAATGCTGAGGTGTCCAGACCAACCACAGAAGGATAGAGAGGGCACACAGGTGTAAGGCATGTGAGATGGATGGTATAGATGTTTTGTAGGGAAGAACAACAAGGCAGTGGTGCTTGGGACCATTCATGAGGTCAGTTGTGTGTTTCTCCTTCAACACAGTAAAATCTTGGTCAGCTGGTGTCAAGCAGAGGTCTGGGGAGAGCCTTTAGTTGGGCAGGAGATTGTGAACTCTTGTGAGGAGGAGCAGCATCTCTGAGCACTGAGGTCCAGTCAGGTTGTGTTGGAGACCAGTGGGTTTCAGACTTGGTCCTTGCTGTCATAGGAAGCATCATCTCAGTGCTGCTGAGAGGGATTTTACCTCTGACTTCCCCTGGGATGGGCTTTCAGGATTTCATTATTAAGCATCCGCTCCTTCTGCTTTGCTGAAAATGTATGCAAAGATTAGACATGATGAGGAATTTATATCCAAGGGGCTGATATTTTGGATGGGATAAGAAGTGGAAGCACCTTCCTCTCACTGGAGAGTGAGGCAGGCTGGCTCTGCCTCACAGCTCTGTCTCCTCTGTGCTGGCCAGGACCATGGGGCAGAACAGAAAATGGTATCACATCCGCCATGGCTTTTGGGATTTATTCCCTTGCTTTCCCTACAGACCCCTTCGACTCAAACTCCAATCCAAAACAAGTTTATCAAGCATCATCTCCAGAACATCCATCAGCATCCAGGTATTGTGTGAGAAATGACTTGTCGGGCAAAACTACAGCTGGCATCGCCTGTTCCGATCCATCTCCTGTCAGCACTCACACCCCTGTTGACAAACTGAATTTCACCTTGATTTCTTCTTCCAGATAACACAGATTAACTGGGAGCTGTGTCATTTTTCTGTTTGCTTTGGAGGCCTGAAGAGGAGTGATGTGACAGAGGAGATACAGATGTTGCCTGAGGAAATCCTGCCCGCCTGGTCAGCGACTCAGACCAGAGTTCTGCTGAGACACCAGAGGTACCAGTGGCTTCTGCAGGACTTTGGGCACAGCAAATGCAAACCCTTGTGCCATTGTGCTGCTTTAATGCTGTTTTCGTGCCTCCCAACCAGCACCTCCTCCAGGCTTACTGTCTTCATCCTCTCACACCCTGCAAGTGATGCTTGGCTGAGGTATTTCTTGAAGTGACTCTCAGGAGGTCCCTGAGCATCTCTGTGTCCTTGTGTGCAAGGCAAGGACAGCCAGCCCCAGCCCAGGCAGGCAAGAGCAGCGTTGATGGCTCCACATCCCGGAACAAAGCCATTTGTACTGTGCCAAGCTCAGATATACTGCTGTGTGTGCATTCACCAGTGAGCAGAGATCATTCTCCCTCACTCTATCCAGAGAAAGAGACATAAGGAATGGAGCCTCTGATGAGATAAATGGTTATTATGAGGTATAGACATTTTTAATTAGCTTCTGCAGACACTACCACACTGCTAATGAGCCCTTGCCAAGTTTCCTCTGATTCCTCCTTACTTTTTGTAACTCTGTAATAGTAACAATAGAATCATTTTCTCTAATAACCATGATAAAACCCAGATAATCCCTCTATAACTCCAGCATAAGCTTCATGTAATTAAATCAGTTGGTGAAACATCTTTGGTCTGAGGGATGGAGGAATGCAGCACAGCTCTGCTGCTCTGTGAAGAGAATTCCCCACATCCTCCTGCCCCCAAACAGAGTAAATCTGTACAAGATTAATGAAGTACCAGACTGGAATAGGGTTAAAAAGGCAAATGGTTGTGGTTGGATCTCCAACTACCCCATTGTTGCCAAAGCAGAGGCCACAGTTTTACCAAAGCAGTGAATTTGGTCCTGAGGGAAGAGCCTGGACTGCACTAGGTGGGCTGGTGAGCAGGAGGTCCCAAAAGCAGGGAGCAGTTCCCAGGTGTGTGGGGAGACGTGAGAAGGGACGAGGGAAAGAGACTTCACAGGAGCCCTGCTCTCACCTGTGCTTTGAGAGAAGGGAGAGTGTCCTCAACATTTCTGAGAAATGCAATTTAGGCAAAGAGCTGGCAGCCCCCAGGGAGAGTTGATGCAGCTGCTCATCTTCCACTGCCCTGCTCTGATTGATGTACCCCAGGTAGTGTCATACCTGCTTTTTCTTTCCTGCTTTTTCTTTCAGTTACTATACAAGTTTTCTATAATTACTCCTCTTTTAAGCATTTCTCATGCAGAAGTACACACACAATGCACAGGAGCAGCCTCTCTGCACTCAGGTTGTGAGAATAACCACAGACCTGTCTCCCTCCCTCCAGGAGCCTGGGGATGGGGAAGCCTTTTGTGATGAAGCCTTCAGATGAGGATCTTGCTTCTTACTTTCCTGACTCATCTTTAAGCCCATAGAGTTTATTGGCAAGTTGAAGAAACCGTGGGTAGAGAAAGGCAGCAGCCTCCCACAGCTCTGCCACAGGCCAATGCCTGCCAGGAGTTCTGAGCTGAGCTTTGGAAAGCAAAGCCATCCCAGGGAGTCCTGCCACGTTACCTCATCCCACAATTTCACAGTTAAAGGAGATGGGGAGATCAACAGAGGGGACTGAGCTTCCAAAACCCCCATCCCACAATTCCTGGGCAGCAATTAATGCTACAGCATGGCCCAGTCAGTGGGGCAAGCCCCAGCTGAGGACAGTGCAGTGGAGGAAGGTGAACTTGGGAAACAAACCTGATTTCACTCACTGAAGTCTCACCTGTTCCCAAGCACCAAAATGTGTCCAGAGGTGGCTCAGGGCTATTTGTGGTGACACAGAGGACAAGGGGTTCTGGCTGCTGTCTCCTCCTTGTACTCCCCAGAGCCCAGTGACCTTCTGCCGGGTTTTCAATGAGCATTTTGTACCCATTAGGAGCTGACAGTGATTGGGATGTTTTGTCTCTCCACCTTCTCCTACACCTCCACACGAGTCATTAAGCAACACTTCAACTCCTCTGCTTTTTGTCTCTGGCCCCTGTCACCTGTAATGGCTCCATTCATCAGCCTCCCCTTGTTTTGGCTGTATTGTAGTGGGTTTTTTGGTCGGGGTGCATGAGATGCACCGATCTCCATGGCCTGCCAGTTCAAGACAGTCTTTCACACCTCTTCTTCCATCTTTTCTTCTCTGCTGGGTGCTCCCGCACCCAGACTTTCCTTTCTCTGCTGTGACCTCATCACCTCTGAGCATGTTTCTTGTGTCTTGGCCTTAATAACTGACCACAAGAAGAACTTCATATATTTTGGAGAATTTGTTCACATTCACCCTTTTAAGGGAAGGACTAAGGAGAAGATGTTTATGTAGGAGACAGTGAAATATGTTGTGAAATAGATACAGTGCCCTGAGAATGAAACTCCATTAAGAGACAGGAAAATTCTGACCTCCCCAGAAATCTCTGACAGTGTTTGGACATGTTCTGGTTGGTAGAGCATCCAGATTTTACTGTTTGCAGATTGGGCTCTCAACTGAGCCAGGTGCTGAACAAGTGCTTTCCGCAGGTCACCGTGTCCAACTTGATTTTAAACAGCTCCAGCCCGAGGCCAAATTCACTCCTGAAATAAATGGACTCATCTCTCCCTCAGAGAGCCACATGCCCTGGCGTGGTGCATCTCCTGCAGCAGCCTGAGGCAGCAGGGATCTCTCAGCAGGGTGGTTCCTGTGGCCGTGCAGGGTTACTGCCTTTCTGCTCCAGTTCCTGCCCCAGCTGGTGAGAGCCTGCAGGGACAGCGTGGTGCTTCAGGAGACACAAAAGGACACAGGAAGCTGTCCTGGTTCAGCTGGGATAGAGTTAATTT